>APFE031128657.1:0-23164 GCA_000404065.3 Pinus taeda
GACTAGAGTAGGCTAGGGTAGAGTAAGTTAGGCGAGGTTAGGCTAAGCTAGTGTAGGTTAGGTTAGAGTAGGTTAGGCTAGAGTAGGCTAGAGTGGGTTAAACTAGGCTAGGCAAGAGTAGGTTAAGCTATAGTAGGTTAGGCTACGGTAGGCTAGCCTAGGGTAAGCTAAAGTAGGCTAGACTAGAGTAGGGTAGGCTAGGGTCGGCTAGAGTAGGTTAGGCTAGGGTAGAGTAGGCTAGAGTGGGGTAAACTAGGCTAGGCAAGTGTAGGTTAAGCTATAGTAGATTAGGGAGTAGGTTAAGCTATAATAGATTAGGCTACGGTAGGCTAGCCTAGGGTAAGCTAAAGTAGGCTAGAGTAGAGTAGGGTAGGCTAGGGTTGGCTAGAGTAGGTTAGGTAAGAATATACTAGGCTAGAGTAGGGTAAGTTAGGCTAGGCTAGGCTAGGCTAAGCTAGTGTCGGTTAGGCTAAAGAAGGTTAGGCTAGGCTAGGCTAAGCTAGTGTAGGTTAGGCTAGAGTACGTTAGGTTAGTCTAGGCTAGGTGAGGTCAGGCTAAACTAGGCTAGTATAGGCTCGGCTGAGGTGGAGCTAGGGTAGGCTAGGGTAGGCTAGAGTTGGCTAGGATAGGGTAGGATAGGGTAGGCTAGAGTCATCTAGGCTAGGGTAGGCTAGAGTCTGCTAAGGTAGTCTAGGTTAGGGTAGACTAGAGTAGGCTAGGCTAGGCTAAATTAGGGTAGACTATGCTGAGATAGAGTAGGATAGGCTAGGTTAAGTTAGGCGAGAGTAGGCTATGCTAAAGTAAGTTATGCTAGGTTAGGAGAGAGTAGGGTAGGTTGGGTGAGACTAGGTTAGGCTCGGCTAGAGTAAGTTATGCTTGATTAGGATCGAGTAGGCTAGAGTAGGCTAGGCTAGGCTAGGCTAAAGTAGGCTAGGGTAGGGTAGAGTAGGTTAGGGTAGGGTAGAGTAGGCTAGGCTAGGCTAGGCTAGGCTAGAGTAGGTTACGGTAGGGTAGAGTAGGCTAGGCTAGGGTAGGGTAGAGTAGGCTAGGGTAGGGTAGCATAGTCTAGGCCAGGCAAGAATAGACCAAGCTAGAGTAGACTAGGGCTATGCTAGGTGAGGCTAAGCTAGTATAGGTTAGGCTAGAGTACGCTAGGCTAGAGTATGCTAGGCTAGGCTAGGCAAGAGTGGGTTAAGCTATAGTAGGTTAGGCTATGGTAGGCTACCCTAGGGTAAGCCAAAGTATGCTGACTAGAGTAGGGTAGGGTAGGTTAGGCTAGGCTAGGCTAGGCTAGGCCAACCTAGAGTAGACTAGGCTGTAGTAGACTAGGGTAGAGTAAGTTAGCCTATAGTAGGTTAGGCTACAGTAGACTAACCTAGGATAAGCCAAAGTAGGCTGACTAGAGTAGGGTAGGCTAGGGTAGGCTAGGCTAGGCTAAGCTGGTGTAGGTTAGGCTAGAGTATGATAGGCTAGGCTAGGGTAGGCTAGAGTCAGCTAAGCTAGGGTAGGATAAGGTAGGCTGGAGTCGGCTAGGCTAGGGTTGGCTAGGCTAAGCTAGGATAGAGTGGGTTAGGCTAGGCTAGACTAGGCTAAAGTAGACTTATGCTAGAGTAGGGTAGAGTAGGCTAGGCTAAGTTAGAGTAGGGTAGAGCAGGCTAGGTTAGAGTAGGGTAGGGTAGAGTAGGCTAGGCTAGTCTAGGCTAGGCTGGGTTGGGTTGGGTAGAGTAGGCTAGGCTAGGCTGGAGTACAATAGGGTAGGTTAAGCTAAATTAGGCTAAAGTAGGATAGGCTAGTTTAGGCTTGAGTAGTCTAGTAGGTTAGGCTTGGCAAAAGTAGGTTAGAATAGGCTAGGAAAGAGTAGGTTAGGCTAAAGTAGGCTAGCCTAGGGTAAGCTAGAGTAGGCTAGGCTAGACTAGAGTAGGCTAGGCTAGGCTAGGATAGAGTAGGCTAGGCTAACCTAGAGTAGGATATGCAAGAATAGACTACGATAGAGTAGGCTAGGGTAGAGAAAGTTAGGCTAGGCTAAGCTAGTGTAGGTTAGGTTAGAGTATGTTAGGCTAGAGTAGGCTAGTAGGATTGGTTAGGCTAGGCAAGAGTAGGTTAGGTTGTAGTAAGCTAGATTAGAGTAGGCTAGGTTAGGCTAGGCTAGGCTAGGCTTGAGTAGGGTAGGGAAAAATAGACTAGGCTAGAGTAGGCTAGGCTAGGCTAGAGCAGGCAAGGGTAGGTTAGGCTATAGTAGGCTAGACTAGAGTAGGCTAGGCTAAGGTAGGCTAAGGTAGGCTAGCCTAGAGTAAAAGCTAAAGTTGGCTAGACTATAGTAGGGTAGGCTACAGTAGGATAGGCTAACCTAGAGTAGGATAGGCAAGAATAGACTAGGCTAGAGTAGTCTAGGGTAGAGTAAGTTAGGTTAGGCTAGGTTAAGATAGGCTAAGCTAGTGTAGGTTAGGCCAGAGTATGTTAGACTAGAGTAGGCTAGGCTAGATTAGGCTAGGCTAGAGTAGGCTAGTAGGCCAGGCTTAGCTACGCCAGAGCAGGATAGGCTATAGTAGGTTAGACTAGAGTAGGGTAGGGAAGAATAGACTTGGCTAGAGTAACTTAGGCTAGGCTAGGCTAGGCTAGGTTAGGCTAAGCTAGTGTAGGTTAGGGTAGAGTACGTTAGGCTAGAGTAGGCTAGGCTCTGAGTAGGCTAGTAGGCTAAGCTAAGCAAGAGTAGGTTAGGCTATAGTAGACTAGACTAGAGTAGGTTAGGCTAAGGTAGGCTACGATAGGTTATCTTAGGGTAAGCTAAAGTAGGCTAGACTAGAGTAGGGTAGGCTAGGTTAGGTTAGAGTAGGCCAGGCTAACGTAGAGTAGGTTAGGCAAGAATAGACTAGGGTAGAGTAAGTTAGGCTAGGTTAGGCTAGGCTAAGCTAGTGTAGGTTAGGCTAAGAGTATGCCTAGGACTAGGCTAGACTAGGCTAGGCTAGGCTAGAGTACGTTAGGCTATAGTAGTTAGGCTAGGCTAGACTAGGCTACAATATGCTAGGGTAGGCTATGCTAGAGTAGGATAAGCTAGGATATTCTAGAGTAGGCTTGGCTTGGTCATGCTATGCTAGGTTATGCTAGGTAGCTAGGCTAGGTGAGGCCATGCTAAACTAGGCTAGGTTAGGCTAGGTGAGGCCATGCTATAGGCACTAGACTAGGCTAGGTTAGGCTAGGCTAGGCAAGGCTAGGCTATGCTAGGCTAGGCTAGAATTAGCTAAGCTAGGGTAGGATAGGTTAGGGTAGCATAGAGTAGGCTAGACTAAAGTAGGTTAGGCTAGATTAGGACCTACTAGTGAAATCCAACCAAAAATATTTCTTCCTCAAGCTCATCTAGTTGCGCGAGCTTCTCTTCCAGGGCTCCGCGATCCATCATACCTTTGAGCGTTGCTATGCGCAGACTAGGCACGATATATTCCATAGGCATTATGACTTCCACACAATAGAAAAGCTTAAAAGGGGTTTGTCCCATCAACTTCTTGCATGTCGTTCGATAAGTCCACAATACTGTAGGTATGCGTAGGTCCCAATCACTTTGTTGAGCATTGCAAACCTTGGTCAGCGCATTTTCAAGCACTTTGTTGAATGCCTCCATTATCCCATTGACATGTGGGTGATAAGGTGTGCTCTTCTGGTGATATACCTGAAATTCCTCTATTAGTGTGCTGATCATCTCATTCAAGAAGTGCATACTACAATCACTCATCAAGATCCTTGGACATCCAAATCGCATCAGTACATGCTCAAATAGGAACTTTGCGGCCATCGTGCCCATGCAATATTTCATCAGTTGCGCTTCTGCCCAATGAGTCAAATACTTCGTCGCAGTGATGATGTACCTTGCTCTTGTCTTCCCTTGTGGTTGAATGGGTCCTACAAAATCTATTGCCCACTTCTCAATGGGTTGTAACGTCATTTGTGGATTCAAAGGCATTTCATCCCTCCACGATGGTTTGCGCATTATTTGACATACATAACTCACCTTGCAATATGCTTTTGAATCTTGATGAAGGGTTGGCCACCACAACCCTATGCGTAGGATCTTCTACGGGGTTGCTCTCGCTGCATAATGTCCTCTCGCGACACCCCCATGAGAATCCATGAGGATGCTGCTTCTCTCGATCTCTGGTAGATACCAGCGCAATATCTCATCAGTAACCATTTTGTACAGATACCCATCAATGACATAAAAATTGGTCGCGCGCACCACTAATTCCTTCTTTTGCTGGACATAGTATCCTTCAAATGAAGTTCTTGTTGTCAGGAAGTGTATTATATTCTCAAAATGACCATCCATGACACGCACTACAAATAGTTGCGCATTAGGCAATCCTTCTTCCAAGTTAGTAGGTTACTCCCCTGTTTCGATACGCGATAGATGGTCTGGTCCTGAGTTCAATCGTCCAGGATTTACAACAACTACAAATTGTACTCTTGGAACAATAAGAGCCATTTGCAGATTCCCCCCCCCCGCAACACATGCTTATTGACTAGGTAATTTAGCGCAGAGTGATCCGTATGCATCTTAAAATGGCCTCCTAGCATGTAGTGTCGGTACTTATGGAGTACATACACCATAGTTAGCCCCTCGTGTTTAGTGGTAGAGTAGTTCTTCTCTGCTTTGGATAATCTATGGCTTGTGAATGTGATAGAATGGTCCAAGCCTTCTCCGCCATCATGTGTTAGTACTACCCCCAGTGCTATACATGACGTGTCGACATGTACATTAAACTCTTTCTTCCAGTCTGGGAAGACTAGAATCAGCACGGTAAACATCTTTTCTTTCAATATATCTAAGCTCTTCTTACATTCATCATTCCAGCGAAACGTGACATCCTTCTTCAACAATTTTTCGATAGGCGCGGTGATCTGGGCATAGATTTTGATAAACTTTCTGTAATATCCCTTATGTCCCAGAGTAGTACGCAGCTATTTCACACTCCTCAGCACTTCCAAGTTCAATATCACTGTGATCTTCGTGGGGTCTACCATTAGTCCTTGTCTACGAACTACATGCCCAAATAGGTTCCCAAAAGGAACGCAAAACAAACACTTCTTGAGATTAAGCGCGATCTGGTATTTTCGACAGGTATCCAGCATCAGGTGCAAGCTTGCTACATGGCACTTAACCATCCAAAATATATTCTAGTCACAAAAATATACCTCCAAGAACTTAATGAATAAATTCCTTAAATTCCGCAACAACCACGTGCGAAAAGATTGCAGGCGAATTCTTCAATCCAAATGACATTACAATGTATTGATAACAACCCCACTCAGTCACGAAGGTTGTCTTGCTCCTATCCTCCAGGGTGATTTTGATTTGGTGGTACCCAGAGCACCCATCCGTGAAGGAATATGCTTCCTTGCTACCTACACTGACCAACACTTCATCCGTGAATGGAGTCAGGAGAGGATCGTGCACACAAGTGTCATTCAGTTTTCTTAGATCCATGCATATCCTTATCTCATCCTTCTACTTCTTCTCTTGCACCACCATTGGGCTTACCCAATCAGATTCTTCCACAGCCTCAATGATGCCTGGTGCTAGCATCTTATCTAGCTCTAAGCGAACCTTCTCCTTGTATTTCGGATTGAGAGGATAATGCCTTTGCTTAACTGGCTTCGCGTCGGGTTTTAACATGATCTTCATCATTCCTAGGTCCCTGATTGTTCCTTTCAGATCTGTAAACTTGGTAGGGAATAAGTCTTGGTATTCACAGAGCAATTCAATGACCTTATCCACTATCGCATCATCCCAGTAGTCTCCATTCTTTGTGAATTTGGGTTCTGCCTGTGTACCAATGTTCACTTGTTTCGTTTTCAATGGCATGGTTATATTAGGGTTCTCAATCTGCGGTCCTTGAACCTTGCGTTGGCATTCTATTTCTGGAATGTTAATCTTCCATGGATCCTCATCCTCTAGTTCAGAAGTTACATTATAACATTTGAGTGTGCGACTGAGCTGAGTAGCCCATTCAGGCTAAATCAGGTCAAAAGGATCCTGCGGTATCCTAAAGGTCGCTGCTTTCACCTCTTGTAGCACTTCATCAATACTGTCAAACTCATCCTAAAAACTGAATGTCAACATGAATCCTTCACGTAGGATATCCCATTCGACTATCCCATGGAGGAGCTCTGTTTCTATATACCAATTCATTGGGATAACATCCAAGGTATGACATAACAGTGCACCCACTCAGGTCGGGGCTTTTCTCCATAAGCCTGCGTCCATTTGGCCTGATGCGTGTGTGGATCGTTCTGCCCATCATACTTGTTTGTCAGTCGCATCTTAGGCTTCCCAAATCATGTTCTGATCATCCTCTTACATTCACACCAATCATCAAAGCTTCCCTTGTGCATACCCCACCATCTTGTAGACATAGCATGCAATGCCCAGTCCAAGGCCTGGAAGCATTGCTTTTCTGGTACCTCCCTTTCAAATGCATCCAAAAAGACATCTAAATCATTTAGACCATTATGAATAGGCAGATTTGTTACCTCTGACAACACATAGTGCATCAACTGGGTCATCATGTTGCAATTCAGCATAGTTACTTCATGTGACCGATTCTGTCAGCATTCTATTTCTTCGTCAGAGTCCGAAGTGCAGGAAATCTCGTGATCCCATGTAATCTGTCCATCCATGGTGGGATTTACCCAATCTTGGTCTCGCGCTGTTATTTTATAGATACAGTCTAGGTCATCATCACTCTCATAATCATGGATTGCTTCTGTATAATGTGATCCTTCAGCAGGATCAATGGGTACTATTACGCGCAGTGATTTCTTCTCAAAGATCATCTTTCACTTCTTCAGATTGATTACCTTGTTCATATTAGTAGCCCAGTTAATTCCCAGGAGTGGAGGGTAGGGATTGCTGTCACCCACTATCTCTATTACTTCAAAGTCAGCCAGCGCGCTTTCTCCCTCAATATCCAGAGTCACCCATTGTAGCTGCGCCATGGGGATGATTTTATACAAGTTCACCATCCTTAGCTGATTTGGAGACCATTGTAGCACAGGTCTCCCTATTCGCTCTCAAGTCTGTTTTGGTGGGAAATTTGCATCTAACCCCAGGTCTAAAATGACCTGATCCATTTCATACTCTTGTATTTTCGTGGTCAGTCTCATCTCTTTCTTGTTTTATGCTTGCTAATCTTCGGTACTATACGCGGCTCACTTGGCAGGTTCCAACGCATCTATTGATGATTTCTTATAACCCTTTCACAGCCTTACTGTCGTGCAGTAACTTCATACATGTTTCTAGGAAAGTCATGAGCACAGAGGGATCCATCTCTGGCTCAAGCTTATCCTTGTTCCCCGAGGTGGAGGCCTCAATGAAGCTCTTCTTATCTTCCATGAAGGCTTCACAAGTGTGCTCCAAATTGAACTCAACCTCTTCTGCCAAAGCTTTGCGAAACCATGTACTGTCTTCTGGTTGTTTCCCCTTGTCATCTCCTATTGCGATTCCACTTCTGAGCACTATATTTATGTTTGGATCTTCCTCGCATGGCTCAGACCTCATCATCTATAGGTTCTGAGTCAACGGAGGTGGTAGGACCCCTTTGTCATGTATGCTAGCTATGATTGTAGGACAGTCTTTTGTTTCAGGATCAAACAACACGCAATACTTGCACGATGGATGTGTTGGATTAATGCAATCATGGGCATACTGTTTTGGTCCTCCGCAATTCTAGAAAATCAACTGTCCTCGACCTCTACTAGGTCATCCTCTGCCTCGGCCTCGTCCGTGCCCCTGGAATCCTGTCCGTGTCATCCCTGCATTCTGGTCAAGGGGTTGCGTTTTAGCCTGAACCCTATAGGCGGGAGTTCTATCCATCATCAATTCATAGCTCCTGCAAGTATGCTCATCATGTCCTACCGACCTATAAAAGTTACAGAACAGTTGTTGTGGTGCTTGTATATACTTCTATAGCAAGTGACAGTTATCCGTGGCATGTTTTACGGCTACCTGACAGATAGCGCACCATAATGTATGCCCTATGCTAGGTCTTGCTTGAGCTTCTATACTTAAAGGCATTTATCCTCCCTGTAATGTAATTTGCAAAGACCGGGCAATGGTCTTTTTCATGACCCCGACTCTTTCATTTCAAGCACCATACCTCCTCGTCTACCTCTGGTCGAACTGTCTTGTCCTACTTCAGACTTTTCAACTCAAGGCACAGATTATTCAACTGCTCATGGATCTGCTGAACGCCTAGATTAGGATCTTGCATCAGAGCCTCATGTAGTCTCGTGGCAATATCCAAGGCCTCTGCCTGAGTTGTTATCTTCTACTGCGACAGCACACTCCTTAAGTGTGGTAGTAGTGAAGCCACAAACCACTCGCGATGTAGTCCATCTGTCAAATTCATGTTAGCTTCTTGGGTTGTACATTTCAGCCTCTGATATAGTTCCCAAGGCGTCTCTCCTGGTTGCGCAATCTCTTTGAATCCCACAATCGACTGCGCCTCAGATTTAGGCCTACTAAATTCCCTATTTAGTGCTGCCTGGATGTTTGCTACTCCAGCATTCTGGTTATCGTTAGAGTACTTAATATACCAGGTTAGTGCACGATCCTGCAGAGAACTACCTAGTGTTTCCTTCTTTATATGATCATTTGTAACACCTTGAGCTTCCCATACAACCCTCACAACGAACCAGAATTGGTCCCGGTTCTCATTTCCCAAGCCTTTAAAGAAAGGCAACTTCACTGTATTTTCCATACTGAACCGTGGTGGAGGTGGAGGTGGTATGGGTGAAGTTGGAGGTGAGGGTGGTGAAGTTGGAAGTGGTGTGGGTCGAGGTGGTATTCACGGGAATCCTTGTCTTATTAACTGAATAGTACTTCGTGAGAAACTTTTGCTATCCCTTCTTCGTCACTTTACGGAGGTGAAATCAAGGGGCTATACTCCGGACCCCTTTTTCCTTCGTTCCTGTAAGTTTTTCTGCTTCATGTAGTCTCGAACATCAAGGTAGCTACATAACCCATTTTTCACACAACAACATTTTAATTAGTCACAAATCCAAGCAACACAAGTACATTCTTACAACTACTAATTATTTCACGAAATGGGTAGAAGTTATCCCATTAAAGGTAGCTAACACAAAAAGTATTACATAATTTATTGATTAGTACATAATCACCAGGTTTGGCTTACCTACAGATTTAATGTTTGATAATGCATCTTATTTTTCTTGAAATTCTATGGTAGAATTTTCCTTAAAAAGAGGTTTCGAATTGAAATATTCAGCCAACTATTACCCACAAGGTAATGGATTAGCCAAATCAACAAACAAAAACCTTATCAGAATCATCAAGCGGACTATAGACAAAAATCATAGGAATTGGCACAAGGCATTTACATTTTCTCTTTGGGCAGATAGAATAACACAGAAGGCCTCAATTGGTTCTTCTCCTTTTTCTTTAGTTTATGGAAAATAAATAGTTCTCCCCACAAACATAGAAATCCCATCTCTCACCTTAGTGCAATTTATTAATGAAAGTTCTTCCTCTTCTCTTCGAGAAAGACAATTTTAGATCCTTAAGCTTGAAGAAGAAAGAGAAAAAGCTAAAGCCACCCATTCCCATCACCAGCAATTAGTCAAAGCCTCTTTTGATACAACCTCTGCTAGTCATAAAACCTTTGAAGTAGGAGATCTAGTTTTGAAATGGGGCAAAGCACACGAGGAAAAGGGAAAACACACCAAATTCCAAAGACTGTGGCTTGGACCATTCCAAATCATTGAGAAAATTGGTCCATCAACATTTATTTTACAAGACTTGTGAGGTAGAATAGATTCTTTGCCCGTTAATGGGCAAATTTTGAAAAAATACTTTTCCTAGAAAACAAGCTCTTCTAATATTGTATCATATTGTCTTTGAGATTCTTAGGAAAATAAAAGTTAAATAGTATTTACTTTTGGCTTCTCAAAGTAAAGTCTCTGGGAGTATTTCGATTTTTTCCTTCTATAAATAGGAAAAGTTAAAGAAATAATCATAGCATTTGAGTATCAAAATGAACCCTATTTCTTTGGAAAAACTTGACCTTGCTAGTAACACTTATTCTATGAACAAGATCTTATCTTTATAAAGTATAGATGTTTTGTTATCAGTCAAGAAAAGAATCTTTAACCTAGTAAGGACTTTCTACAGATGAGTATCTCAAAAATCTATTATTATCATCCAAAACTCTTAAAAAGAGTCAATGATTCACCCCATATGATAAAATTTTATTTTCTTCAGAGTGTAATTCTAAAATATGCAAAACTTAAAATATAATAAGTCTCATTACGAGCTTGTTTACCATGATCATAGGGGAATAATTAAACTGATATTACCAATATTGCATATCAAAACAGGGTAATAGCCAATGATCTAATCAATCAAAGGACAAGGGGCCTCATCAAGAGCTAGCTTGTTCAGTTTAACTACAACCAGTGAATGTCGTTGTCATTATTGGGTTATCAAGCTTAGACAATGTCTTTTAAGGAACTTAAAAAGAAAATTTACATAAAAGAAAAAAACAAGATCCAAATGAGAAAGAAAGAAAAAGAATATCATTTTGAATTCTGAAAATTTCTTTGGATGGGACAATGAATCATTGTTGGTTAAAAGATAACCCCACCGAGGCTATGAACTCCTGCTGGTAGTAGAGTCTCTATCTATGATAAATGAGTAAACAATAAAAACTAGCCTGTAGAAGCACCTACTATATATTTTTAAATATTAGTATAGACTGATGCAAACATCTTTATTTTTATCATTACAAGAGTAAATTAGTTGAATAATTAAATTGAGTGAGTGATTATGATTTTAGAGAAATGTTGTTTAGTTTGTAACTCATGTAATTATTATTCCTATAACTCTTCTAATTTTGAAAGTTTTAGAGATTGAAAAATACCAATAAGAGATAGTTGGTTCTCCCAAGTGAATCACCGGTTGTTTTACTATGTAAAAACCCCACCATGATAGGGAGTAATAGTTAATATTTGACATATAAATGAGGACCTTTTAAATTTTTTAGCTTTTGAAAATAAGGGCTAACTCTAAAATTTGCCTTAAACCTTTAGAAAGAACACCTACTTAAACTCTTATCATCACAAATCACATCTTGCAGTTTTCCATGTAACAATTGTTAACATCCTAGAGAAAATCCCAAAATGCGATATGTGATCAAGTCTCCACTGTGATTTTCCGATCGCGACACTCTAAGAATATGCGATCGTAAGTCACAATTTGAAAAGGCATGCCACTGTGTTATCCCTTAAAAATTGTGATGAGATATTGCAATGTTTTGCAATCACATTTCACATTATCTACCAATAGTGCTATGTTGCAGCATTTAAAAGTAGCGATGCGGAAGATTAGACGTGAAGTGTGGGAAGTTATGCTTAGTTAATATAGAGATTGCATTCAAATCTTCCCACGATTTAGGTCATTTCAAAGAGCTCTTTATCCTTAACTGCCCTTACTATTCACTCTGATATATCTCTCTTCCATTTTAGGAAATCTTCAAAAGAGATGTCCTTACGTAAAGTAATGCAAAAATAGAAACAACAGAGTGTTTCAAAATCTGAGGTTATAGAGATGTCACCCATATTTTCTGATATGGTTTGCTGTGATGATGGAGGAGTGACATCATGGGAAGTTATCTACGATGGAATTGAAGATAAGAGACTTGTGGTTATTGTTACCAAGGCAACAAAATATTCAACACAACCCTCATCTGCCCAATTTAGAGACACTCCCTCCTCTTTTCTTCACAGAATAGGAGCAAGAGCCAAGACACTACCAGACACAGATATGGTTATATGGGTAGTGGATAATGTCAATATCGAAGATAGCCAATTCAAGAATTCAAATATGGAGCTGATGGGATCATTTAAAGCCGAAGATTTGAAACAAATGTATCATCTTCCCAACCCTCAGGATATATATTATAGATCATTCTTGGAAAAGTTCACGAAAGAGAATGAAGAACCCTTTAAGATGATTCATGGGTGGAGAGTCCTGGAGAACAAATTCAAATATGACAAGATGGGTATGTACCCCATAGCTTCTTTAGAAAATCCCCATAACTATGCAGGCTCCATGTTATTTAGATTGTATGGAATTCCTAATAATACTAAGTTATTTATAGAATGGGTCCCTTTAATCGATGCATGTATCAATTGTCATATAATGAATTGGTCTACTATCCTATCTGATAACTTATCCACGACTATTTCTGAATATCATCAAAAGAGATCCACCTCCACAAAAAACCTTCCTCCATTTTATATGAGTTCCTATATCATGGAATCTATCTGTTTCTATACTAAGTTTCCAATTATGGGTTGGAAATAGACCTTGCAAGACCCATACCCCATCCATCTTAGTCACAAAAAATTATGGGAATCCCATTATATACCCCATTTTTACAAGATATGCAATGGTGTTATTCTACCCTTACTTCAAATGATTTTTGATAAAAAGGCCCCGATATTTTCTAAGGAGGCTGCTACATACCACCTTGTAGTAGGCAAACACTTTATTGAGCAATGGTTCATATATATATGAGTTTACGAAAGTACAACAAAACCACATGTACTTCCTTTGTATGTCTTCGACAAGTTGTTAGCCAGAGAAATAGCTCAACAAATTGTTGGAAAAGGCTTAACCAAGACTTTCAAAGATAGCAAAAAATCACTATGGCCACCCTTTCCCATCAAGTGTGGTACTTTTTCATTAGCAAACTTCAACCATGCAAACAAAGAATTACTGAACTTAGAGAGGCTCAGGCTGCATACTTTTCCAAAGAGGAAATTTGACCCAAAGAAAATAACACAAAATATTAATAGTAAAGATCAACCCTTTTATCCATAAAGCTCAGGATTTTGAAGATCTATTACAATCAGCTAAGTCATTTGAACAAGCATTCAATTGGGAAAAGGTGAATTTGAATCCTCACGACTTTGAAAGGTTTTTAGGAATATAGAAATCAGAGCCCTGAAGAAATCCCTTTGGATTTGTTAAGAACTGATAACAAACCTACACCCAGTGTGACCATTAAAGGCAGGGAACCAAATTCTCATATAGAATCTCAAAGGAATGCAGCCCAGAACACAGGGAAGACACAGGAAACAGAGGCTACAACAGAATCTAGTAGAAGGTCAGCCAAGAAACAGGTCAAAATTGACCTAACTCAGGATACCGGTCCCAAAGGCAAAAGCAACGATATGCAGCAAGAATGGGACTCGTTTAATAAAAAACTACAAGATACTACCAAAAAAACTGATGTCCAAGAAACCATAAGATATCTTACTCCACATCAAACTCAGAAAGTTTTAGAGTTTGAGAAAATGGACGAACAAGGGACAAGTTCACAAAATGCAGAAATCATACCTACATTTCTGACATCTGATATTATCCTAAAGGTCACAGAAATACATCCTTTGGATGTATTCTATAGTCCACTGCACAAGGTTGTTGTAAGAAGACAGAGGAAGAGAAGGAGAGTGAAAACACTTGAATTCCCACCTAGGAATGAACCAATGGATATAGTCTAGAAGGATATTCCTTCAAATCCAATTGAAAATTTAACCAGGCTATCACAATTTGTAGGGGCATATGCTACTTCCACCATTGATAAGGCCACTAAAGTATCTATTTTGTTAAGAGAAAGAGAAGAAAATATAGCACAACTTGAACAACAATTGGAAATTGAGAAAACAAATGTGAACAAGAAAGCCACAAAACATTCAGTCCAATTGGAAGTATGGAAGTACTTAGGATAAGCCATGAAGTAGATATCTCAACAAAGAATATGCAAATCCAAGAGTTGTAGTAGACTATGGAAAGATATAAATATGCCCCCACAATTGATGATTTCATCAAAGATGCATTGGATCTAAACTCCATTCTATCAAAACAACAAGATATATTCTGCCAGAAGATGTCCCATATCACCCCTTATTTGAATACCAGTAATCAATTACCAGATAAGGAAATTAATCAAAGAACTGAGTTTAATGACTTAAATACTAAGATCTATGAATATATTGAATAGCAAGAATCTAAAGAAGGAAGAAGTGATAATCTTCCAGAGATTGAAGAGACACATAAAGACATATTATTCACAGATTGGGATGCGTGGATTAAGCAGCTAGAATTGGTAGTAGAAAGAGCAGTAGGAGTGGCAAAGAATATAATAAAGGCAGTCAATCATACTTTTCACACCACCAACTTGATAAACAAAGGTGATCCAAAGTCACTGCTAGATTTAAAAGACTTGGATAAAAACTGGAAAGAAAAGATGAAAATCCAAAGAGAGGCAATCACAAAATTATCAAAGATTGATTGGGAGGCATATTGGCAATTTCTTGTCAAACCTCACAGCCAAATTATGACATTGACTTGTTCACTCAATTCAATGTAAAGAATGTTGCCGCCTCTTACAAATTCCATCTTCACAAGACAGGCCAGAACGCAATTCGGGGCACCTCCTCAAGTAAAACCAATGTTCGACATATACGACCTCAAGGAAAATATGTTAGACAACAAGACATGTTCATAACCTTTGGTCATCAAATCACTTTTATTTTCGGAGTTAGTTGCTAGTAAAGAGGAAGGTTATTTGAAACCTCCTCAGATATTTTGTATAATCTAGTTTTGAAATTTAGTTAGATAGTATTTATACCCTTCTCATGCATTTAGAGAAGGGTCCAGGATTTTATCAAAAAACATTTGTAAAGAATGCACTTTTGTAAGTTTGTAGATGCTTTGATGAAATTATGGAACATCGTCATTACTATTGAATATCAAATTGTTGTCTATTGTTGATGCACTACTGTATGCTTGGAGAATAAATTGATTGAAGAAAGGAGTTGATCTATGTCACTAGCCAAATGAGCAGAACCTCACATATATGGTACTTTTATCTTGTATGATCAGTTCTGTTTTACTAATTAGTGATAACATTTCGTTTCATGAAGTATATATGGAATATGCTCTTTCTGTTATGTGTTAATTGCACTATTGTATAATACTTAACTAAAAGTGTTTAGTTTCATATATGATCATTAAATATATGTGATATAATGTTCATATTTCATTGACTAACTATTTAGTCAATGAAATTATCTTTACATGTTATCATCTCCATTTAGCACGTGAATGATATTTACCAAACAGATATCCTTTTAGATCGCATATCACACATAATACCCTAGATTTATATTAGATTAAGTTAATTAGAGATTTGCATGTGAGAATAAGTCATTTAGTTATCATTATTATTATTGCAATCACATGAAAACCACCCATCATAATTTTCAAACCCACATTGGGAAATTGTTCCCTTCATCCCCAGTCAGAGCCACCACACCAAATGGAAAAGGAGTTGCTTTCTAAGGTCTGGACCGGGTTGTTATCCCCCATGTTAGAGCTGCAGAAATCTGAGGCTTCAATAGAACCATATACATGAAAATATTCTATCTATATACTCCAAGTTTCATGGTCTAAAACATGTCAGAAGAATAGCTAGAACGAAAATTCCAAGCTAACAAGTTTGAAGCAAATTTTAGCAGCATTTTAGGAAGCCTAAATTCCTTGGAGCATATCTATGGAACTATAGAAAACCAAGGTTTGAAATTTGAACAATGGGTATTGGAACTCATTTATTTATGTCCTCTAAGTTTCATGATTAGAAGCATTCTAGCAGAAAACTTATAGTGAAAATGTCATGCTAACATATTTGAGGTAGATTTAAGGTGTATTCAAAAAGTATAATTTCCTCAGAGAATATCTTTAAAATTATAGGGAAATAAGGTTTGAATTTTTAAATACAAGTACATGAGCATATTCGATCAATATCCTCCAAGTTACACATTTAGAAACAACCCAGAAGAAAAGTTATACTATAAATTATAAGATGACTCATTCACTCCATAAATCACATGTTTTTTTCCACCTTTAGGCTCCAAGAATCACCCTAACAATTATACCTTAGCTCCTTTTGTGACCTAAGATATCTTATTTCTTGGATTTTCCTCAAATGCACTCCTACGCCATTTATTTATAGTGCTTGTATGTTCACTTTATGGGGCCAACTTGTAAAATTGGTTAGGCGGACCTGGTTGTAATTGGTTGGGTCATCCTAATAAATATTTCATATCACTTCATTCCTATGGAGTTAGAGTGAGTTCCATATACTATTGGAAATGTATTGAAATATAATTTCAAGATATATATGTGATGCTCATATTTAAGCTATGAAATTATAGTAAAAAATTCTTCAAATATAGGGCATTTAAATTGAGCATCAAAAGTCCAAAACCAATATTTCCAACCATTTTCATTTTCCAATATTTATCTCAGACATAAGTAGTCTCCCCTTTTCTTTTACATCAACAATAATAATATTGCCAAAAATCTCCCCTTTTTCATTCATGGTAACCTTTAGTCAATTCTGAAATAATATTGTAGAACACCCCTATATGAAATTATCCTTGTGCTTGTAACTATTTCTCTTTTAACATCAATGGTAAAGGGATAATCCCACATATCATGTTCTTTTCATTATTTTTAACTCTTATTCTATCTACAACACTTCTTGGTGTTTATAACTCTTCCTTCATTTGCAGTTTCTCTTAGTGAACAAAGCTCTTCCTCTATTAGCAATTTTTCTTAGTAGTTGCAATTTATCCCTCTATCTACTATCTATCCTCATGTTTGCATGAATATTTTGGATATGAGTTCTTTAATTTCTCCCCCTGATATATAAAAAGAAAAACAATTACTTTATTTGATTTCTTATTTCTCCTTTGTTTGCAACTAGGTTCCCCCTGTCAAGGCTATGTTTATCTTTCCCTGCGTGCAACATTTCTTCTTTTATTGTTCTACTCTTAAGACTCCTTCCACTATGCCTAAACTTCCTTTTACTTGTTCCTTTTGGGATTTCCCCCCTTGGGATTATGATTCCTTTTGTCTAGTATTTTTTCTTTGGGCATCAAAGGGTTGTTCCATCTAAATTTATGCTTCTCCTTATTTGAAACTCTCCACCTTTTGTTTCTATTTCCAAATGAATTTCACCATTCACTTCACTTTCATCTGCTAATTCATATTCCACAAAATTTCCATTTCATCATCCTTCTCTTATAGCTCACTCTCAAAAGTTCACATATTTTTAATGTTGCTTGAGGTGTTGTAGTCTCACACTTATATAATATTTGTCTTTTAATGATTAGATGTTAGGGATATTACTCCCATACTATATTTTTTATTTCTTTTACTTGCTAAAAATATTCTTGAACCTACTTTTCTCATTTCACATACTTTAAAATGTAATATGAGATCATAATCTTGATCAACCATTTGACTTACACTCAAATTTATCACCAAAAAATCTAATATATTTAAGTTACAATTTCACTTCAACATTTTAATATTAAAACTATCCTTGAGTCGGAAAAAAAAGGTAATGAGTTATAATTTCACTTTAACATTTTAATTATAGCTTCAATAGATTCATAATGTCAAATGAAGCTATGTGGAAATCATATGAAACTTGGTCTAAAGGTAATGAGTTATAATTTCACTTTAACATTTTAATTATAGCTTCAATAGATTCATAATGTCAAATGAAGCTCTGTGGAAATCATATGAAACTTGGTCTAAATTTGAAAAGAATGGGCAAATTTACAATAAATCATGGTGATAAATAATCACAAAAGAGAAAGTATTAAAATGATCTTAAAAAGACATGAATAAGAAAAAAGAAATTGAAAAGCAAAAAAGATGGAATAGAAATAGAAAACAATAATCATTGCAATGTTACCGCAAATCGAACCCACCACAGGCCGCCTTTCTTGTAATCAAGGATGACCTTGCAAATCGACCTTATTTGATTTGGAGCAAATAGTGCCATGCTTTAATAAAGATATAGGAAACATTGATTGTCAAATGATACTTTAATTTATAATTTAAATTCAAATCTATTATACAAAATCTAAATTTATGATATATATTCTAAATGAAAATTCAAGTTCAAATCATAATTTCTTAACTCACTTAATCTCATTCAAGTTCAAATCATAATTTCTTAACTCACTTAATCTCCTTCAGTTATTAAAATTAGTTCATATTATTCATCAATTTCAATAGAATTTCCTTATTTAATTAGACATTAATATTTATAATTTTTTAAATATTTAATATTTTATTATTTAATTTAATTTAAATTTATAATCATTTTAAAATTTAGAAAATTAATAATTTATTAAATTCTATACTATATTTTATATTAATAATAATAAAATAATATAAACAACAACCCAAAATGTTTGAATGAACCTATATAATATAAAGTGACAACCCAAAATGTTTGAATAAACTTATATAATATAAAGTTACTATGTTTATATAATATAAAAAAATAAGTTATATTGGGAATGTTTTTTAAGATTAACCATATATATAAATTTTTATAAATGTTAATTTTATTTTATAAATATAATATAAAAAAGTAAGTTATAATGTAAATATTTTTTAAGATTGACCCCACACACACACATATATATATATATATATATAAATAATTTTTTATAGATGTTAATTTTATTTTATAGTTAATTGTTTATTAGTCAAAACACTAAAAGAATTTGAATGCCTGAGTATGGGATTCAATTACAATTACAGGTATATTTCCCCTGAACTTTGCTCTCATAGCAAACTCCAATCTTTTCATTTAGATTTTTTTACGTTAATTTCTTCTTATTCAAACCACAGTAAAAATAATAGGGTATCAAAGCAGCCCTATAATCAGTGTTTTCTTTTAACAGAGTGAAATATAATCAGTATTTTCTTTACTCGAAGTCAAACAAGCCTGGTAATAAGTATTTTCTTTTAATTGAATGAGTGTATTTTATTTTAACCCGGTTTCTTTAGGTGGAGTTCTATTGATTCCTTTAGCTGAGTTATCCATCCATCAAATTTTCTAAATAATTTTTTTATTGGTATTATTTATTTTTTTATGCCGGCTC
Source organism: Pinus taeda (assembly GCA_000404065.3). Classification (NCBI taxonomy): domain Eukaryota; kingdom Viridiplantae; phylum Streptophyta; class Pinopsida; order Pinales; family Pinaceae; genus Pinus; species Pinus taeda. The sequence goes on from APFE031128657.1 coordinate 19,048, forward strand.
ACTTTCTCGGCCACATCTGAAAACTCGAACGAATGCTCTTCATTTAAAAGCAATAAAAAAATAGAATAGATTTTAAACACATGAAAGCCCGATTTTCAAAAATATTATTTAAAAGCAGAAAAACACATGACAACTCAGCTCAGTTTAAAAGATTGGTTTAAGCAATGGTGATTAAAAGATTGGTTTAACAACTTGAACACAGAGGTAAAAAGAAAAAAAAAGAAGAAGCTTAAAACGAAATCCTGGCTGCCTTTTCAGGAATGCTTGAGTGATTATATAGTAGCGACTGGCAGTTGATGAATGAAGAGTGATAGTAATTGGCAATGGAGATGAGGTTGTGCTCAGGAGGAGGAATTTTTACACAGTCCGAAAACCAGAGGGAAGGAAAGGCCGCAGGCGATTTGGGTAATTTTCTGTTCCCTTGGTTTAATCAGTTTGTCCCTTTAATTCATTCCACAGGGAATTTTGAATAACCTGACGAATTTTGTTTTTCTGTTGAATGATTGAACAGGTTAAGCATGGACTGGACTCTGTTAGGTCTTTCTTTCTTTCTCTCTCAGACACAGTGCTGTGATGCTCTAGCAGTTGTTTCCAATTAACCGTGGACGCGAGATCTTTTAACCATTTTTAAATTTTGAATTGAAGCAATACCCATGCTTTCTTGAAAATTTGACTTTCAAAATAAAATTTCAGAAAAGCTAACTGTTAAGAAAAGCCTAAAAAGATGGCATGATTCACTATATATAGAACTCATCCACAATCTCATTAATGTATATTTCGTCTGTCTCTGATCTTCTCTCAGGCGTTGGTGGTTTGGCGTGTTATGATTGAATGTGTGGAGCGCTCCCATTTTTTTGTCCGCGTGTTTGAACTTTGTTCTCTTTTTTTTTTTGTGTGGGGCTATCCGTGTTTCTTTGTTTCTTTGTGTTGTATGTTATTGCTATTTTTGTGGTTATGCATGGTGTGTTTGTGAAATCAATGCCTGTGAGCGAGAGTGTAGAACAGAGAGGAAAAAATTCTTAGAGAGCGAAAGATTCCGAGGCATAAGTATTTCTCGCCGTTCAATTACTGTACCAAACCAGCCAAGACAATCTCCATTCCTCTTCTCGTTCTGGTTGGATGGATGAGGCGAGGGAGATCTGGGTTTGTTTTTTTAATTTGATTTGATTCTTAAAATCAACCACAGTTGACGTATCGAATTCTCTCATTTCTGCTTTAATAACCTTAATTGTTTGCAGACTTTCTGTGCTAATGTGTATTTTTGTTTATTTAATTTCTGTTTGAAGCTTTTCTTCGATTATGTAAAAGTTGCAGAACTCAAGTGTAAATAGTGGAAAAATATTCTACAACGTATATTGTAGCACCTTCCCACTGCATCCTTGTGCGTTTTTCAGATTTGGTTACTTTCAATTAACAGCAATTGTGACTATTCAATAATTTATTTCTTCATTTTTCTCGGCTGATGGTGCTTTGTTTGTTTAATTCTTTCTGCCTCCAGAGCATCGGCTAATGAAAAGGTTATAATGAGGAGTTTCTGTGCTGTGATGTAAAGGTTATATACAGAAGCTAGAGCATCTATTCCAGTGCTTGCTCCGCTTTTTGAGCTGAGAATGAGGAGTTTCCAGAGTTTCAACCGCTGCAAAAGAAAGATTCCTAAGAAGCAAGGTTAGTATTCTTTTGTTGATTGCTCTGTTCTGTAGATGTTTAGTTGTTTATTTTAGAAAGACGAAGTGGCGCGGCCTATTTATTTTCCTTTCTATTCTCATAACCATATTGTTAGGCGAAATGGCGCGGCCTATTTAAACAAAAGAAAAGAAATCTAGCCTATCTATACCCTTACCTTACAGATAGGTATTCATTTCCTTTGTTTTCTGAGGTTTAAACAAACAAAAATCTGGCCTATCTATACCCTTACAAACAATCTATACCCTTACAGACAGATAGGTATTCCTTTCCTTTGTTCGATGACCCGAATGGTGGGTGATCCTGATGCTTCTTATGCTTTAGTAATTGCTCCGGCAGTATTCTATCATTAGTATTCAAACACCCAGGGCTTTGTTTGGGTGCATAGTTTTAGAAATGAATTTATTGATTGGCTTTAATAGTTTTATGAATGAATTTGAGCATTATATATGTATTCTATCATTAGTATTCTAACATTCTACCTTGGACTTTAATTGCGTGGGATCGTTTAATGAATATTCTCACAACACCCAGGGCTTTGTTTGGGTGCATAGTTTTAGAAATAAATTTATTGATTGGCTTTAATAGTTTTATGAATGAATTTGAGCATTATATATGTGTGCGTTAGCGGGGTTAATTAGATTATCGGGTTATTTTTCCAGAATGTTCGTTCGTGAATAGGAGCGAGTTGTATTTTTTTGGCGGATCGTTAAGACTCGCCCCTTTCGGTTTCCCTTGATTGTGCAATTCGAAAGCGACAGCTCGGAAGAACCCCGGATATTGATTTAGACCTAGAGATGCCTGCAGGAAGATCCCATTCTATTTTAGACGCAGCTTTCTGTTTAACGCAACAATTCAATGGATGTTTTGATTGGTTAAGAAAGCACAGGGTGAAATTAATTTTTATGGCCTTCCTTTTCTCCACACTCGGTTTTATTATTGTTATTTACGGTCAAAGGGTGTGCCTGTTGCAATATATCGTTTCGTTGCAATATATCGTTTCGTTGCAGCAATAGCGTACGATTTCGAACCTGGTTGTTGGCCCGGGACCACAAGTACCAGATACCTTTTCATGGGTAGGAACCAGACGTACTTCATATGTATCTGTCTTTCCACTTAAACCAAAATCGGCTTCAATATATCCTTACACTTTCATCCTTCACTTTCAGGCCTCTTTGAGAGTGCTATATATAATTGTGTTTATAATTATTACCTGTTCATTGTTACTATAATCCTCTTTTTTTTCACCTCAAACCCAAGCAAGCATTGCTTAGTTGAATCTATTCTTGAATAAATTCATCAAATATTTTGTTTAAATCTGTTCAAAGGGCAACTCGAACTCAAACTCATGCTGCCCTTATTCCTTCTGTCTCTGTTTGGTTTAACATGAACCCAAGTCGTAGGTCAGAAGCCAATAGCCCAAGGTATGACTGTTTAGTAGCCCAAGGTATGACTGTTTGGTTTAACATGAACCCAAGGCATAGGTCAGAAGCCAATAGCCCGAGGTGCATACCTGCCAACCGAATTGAATCCTGACGTGAATTAGAATAAATATAAGTTTTGGGTACATTCGCGGAATCTTGTTGTTTCCTTAGCCTTTCTGCTTTACACATATCTTGTGTTGTCTCTACATTGCTATGTTTCTAGGTTGGAGCCCGAGTTTATTGTTTTTACTTGGTAATGATTTTTTCCCGGGGAAGCTCCAGATTCCAATAGAGAAGAACCCAGAAATTTTTACAACTTTTTTTTTTTTTTAAATATTAGTTAAAGGCTTTTTTTATTTCAAGTTATTCCCAGCACAAAAATCAAAATCAAATCTGGGAAAAATATGTAGAAGTCTTTCTTTATTAGGAAAAATACAGTGGAGAATGAAATTATGATAGATCATATCCAAGAGTGGGAAATAGGATTGTGATGATGATGAGAAGATAAAACAGTCATAATACTACTTGACATTGATTTTTGTTTTAACCAGTTAGGTGGCAAAGATTATTTCTTTCTCTTTGTTATTAATGATTAAGTAGTTTTATCAATTATATCACAACCTGTTTATTTTTTTTTTTATCAAAGTTTTCAATGTAGCATTTATTTTCACTAAGAGGAAAATATTTACCAAGAATCTGTATTGTCCATTTAGAATTTCGAAAATAAACATGTATTTTGTCATCATATATTTTATTATATTTCGTTATTCATTATTTTATTTTATATTTTAATTTAAAAAATATATAACATTTAATTGTTGAGTATTAAAATTATATATACACGATGAACTTCGATTAATAAAAACATGTTATTGTTGTATTCAAGTTAAAAGTAAGTTACCAAATGTATTTTTCTTATTTATTTTCCATATGTAATTGTTATTATATTAAATTTATAAATTATATTATATTTGAATCACTTTACATAATAATATTATATTCATGTTTTT
>APFE031128664.1:0-27668 GCA_000404065.3 Pinus taeda
TTAGTGATGTCTAAATTGCAACTTTTAAATGTCAACCCGGGGCTCGTAAGCTAATGAAGTGAGGTGTACTGTATGTACTTAGGCAACTATTTCTTAAGCTTTTGTCATTTTTAACTTTTTAAGTTTGTTTTCAAGTATATATCTCCTACTATGATGTGATGGAAATGAAATAAAGCGAGTGAAGTGTGTGAGATTGTGATGAGATTTTTATAACTTAAAAGTATTCTACAAGAAAGCTTGAACAACAACTGAAATGAAATCAATTCTTAAAGGAAAATAAAGGCATCAAATAAAAGACTAATGACATTGGCCCAGTATCTCTGCTGCTGCAAGAAAATGAAGATGAAATCTATGTCAAATCTAGCTAAAAATAAAAACTAAGCAATGTGAAACTGAAGTAAATCTACATAAAAGAAAGACTAGTCACAAATACTTTAACTTCTTCTTAACCTCTTGTCTTTTAATTGAATATATCATGTGAGAAACAGTTAAAAATAAGCCAAGCAATTGTGAGTTCTTGAGCAACTAAACCAAGCTGTGCTAAGTGATATTTTGGTCCTCAATGAAGATATTAAATTATGAAGAAGGAACCATCAATAGATAAACAACTTGATGTCTAAAAGTAGAAAGCAACTATGCAAATTAACTAAATGATAGTAAGGAAATAAAGGCTGCAAAACAAGGAAGGTCAGCAACATAGACAAGATGATCACAAGTGTCACTAGTTGTGAAAAAGAAAAGAAAGAAACTGTCCCGGGCACGCCTAAGAAACCTACATAACACACTGATCAGTCATGGCAAAGTGCAGAAATATAAATAGTCAGAATTCAAAGTTTATATACAACTATTATACATGATCAAAACACAGTAATCAAAGGCATTTTGTACAGCTATTATACATGAAATAAGAAAAAGAAATGCAGAAAATTAAAGAGTACTATACAGGCCTTCAGTAATCAGGGGCCCTCTGCCTACTCCAGCCGGTTCAATGATCAATTACACGCTCAAATGGAAAACAGTCTTCTCATATATTATGCATAAAATAGAAAATACAGTGGGAGTTCAAAATTACATATCAGCAGCTAACAGCTAACTATCCAGCGTTCAAAGACGCTTTATTTATAACAGAGGAAAGCAAACTAACTTAACGCAAACTAAGCTATTCGTGCAGCTGTGCAAAAACACGTAGTCTTGCTGCATCCTCGGATTTAGGCAACGGTCGTTGTGGGCATTCAATGCGCTGTTGGATTCATGTTTCCCACTATCTTCGTGACTGATGAGGATGCCACCTGTTCTTCACGTGCTCTAAAACAGAACACGCAGAGCCGTGCCACCGCTAATGACTTCTGTTGACCATAGTTTCCTCCTAGTTGACCACGGGTTTTGATGACTGGTCTGGGTGAGCTGGAGGGACACACACCATGTCCTTGGTTCCACGAACTTGCCCATGTGGCTCTTCTTCCCGGAGGACACCTGGAACATATCATTTAAATAAACAGCTGCGGAATTCGGGGTTGGCTGCGGAAACCGGGATCAGCTGCGGAAACCCTGTGTGAGCTGCGGAAACACAGCACTTTGAACCAAAATTCTAAACCAAACACAGTGATTAGCATAATTAGAAAACCATGTAAAAAGTCCTAAAATAAAATGATTTGAGCAATTTGATGGAGGGAATGAGTGGCAAAAGAAGGAAATGAATAGGAAAAGGAGGTTGAGAGGATGTATAAAGAAGTGTAGGTTTGAGGCTCAACAGAGTCTATGAAATCATAATTCATATTGCTTTTTCCCTCATCATGATTTTCATGGTTTACCTTGTCACCCCTTGGAATCCTTTCTTCTTGCAACTTTTCCAAACCTTCCTTCAACCTCTCTACATTAACATTCATCATTGCTTCCATATCTACTTTTGAACCATCATTTAAAACCCCCATGTCCATTTTTATGCCATTTATATTAAAATTCATCATGGCTTCCAATTCATTTTTTGTTAATTTTTGCAAGAGCGAAATTTGTTGCACTTGGTTTTGTAAATGTGATATATCATGTTGCATTTCTTCATCTTCTTCATGCATCATAGACGAGTTTTATGGTTGTTTACTAGGTGTATCCATTTTTTTGTTTCAATGAATTTTGGAATCAAATAATGATATCTATGCTTTAGTATTCCCCTTTAATCACATCAAAATAATTTTTCAAACAAAATTTATTCAATTTTAAAAACAAATACAAACCCTTTTCTTTCTTTTAGGAGTTCGATATTTAAATGATTGTAACTATGTAATTTCGGATCTCCAAGGTCTGAAATTCCTTCCCGGGGTAGCCCTCTAAGTTGTCTTTCCAATTCTAGAAGTCATATCATAATTGGATTCTTCAAGATAATATTATGTCAAAACTCCCACAATGGCCTAATTATGGACTGGTTTAGTAGAGCGAATTTGTACATAATTCCACATGTCACTATTTCCAAATTAGGCCTTTGAAATTTATAAACAAAAAACTAAAGTCTGTTTTATTTCTATCACATTTTATGAAATTCCAATCCAATGCTTTAATGGAAAGTTATGATGATTTTCCCTTGGTCGCTTGTTTGAGACTAAATTCCGGATCATGAAAAGACATTAACTTCCTCGAATCATATCTCATAAATTATAGTGAATCAAGATTTGAAACTCTAGAAAAATGTTCACCAAGTTTTCGGCTCCACATGGTTTCAATCTCAGCTTCTCAAACTTCATATAAAAAAATTTATAGTGAAAATTGCATGATATCGTGTTTGAAGCAAGGATACCATAGAATCTAAGGCATTGATACCAAATGTTATGCAACCAGCTCAAAGAAAATATAGATCAACGACTGAAAAATCCTATTTGAGGGGGAAACATCCTTCACATTACATAAATGAACAATTATAGGATGATACAAATGTTAATACCTCCTTTGTATATATAGGACTCTAAGGGGTCACAATATAATCAAAGCCTACATAACAATAACAATAGGGGGGATACACTAGTATTATACGGACCTAACAAATGGGGGTTTACATCGCATCCTCATGAATTATGGTACTGGTTAATCATGATAGGAAAACTTCCAAAAGGAATAAATTTTACATCCAAACATCAATTGATGTGATTTTTGCATAGTTGTAAAGGTATTCAAGTCTATACAAACATCATGGGTCCCAAAACTACAAGGAAAATTTTGTTGAAATCACGATTTTCATTAGACAAAAACTCAAAGGTGTTAGTCAATGATCACACTGATAGAGTTAAGGATCCACATGAGGTAGTTAGTCCATGTCAAAATACACCAGAGAGTGCTAATTTTATCTATGCAATAATCTTCCCCTAACATGAGCAAGGTGTGTATAAAAATCATGACTTATGCTCTGATACCACTTCTTAGATTTTCAAAGTTGGTTGTTTCTTGAATCGCTGATATCTTGGGATTAAACTTAGTAGGTAGTGATCTTCGTATTTTTTGCACAATTATAGTATCTTTGAATTTTTAAATTAGTCTCATCATGACATTAACAATTTCATCCACTTTAAGAAAGAACTTAGCAATGTCTTCATCATCATTCATTCTTAAGGACTCAAACTGCATTCTATAAACTTGTAATTTAGCCATTTTCACTTTATCATCTCATTCATGATTTTTTTTTAGTTTACCCCATATTTCTTTAGCTGAATTACAGTGCATTACTTTTATAAATTTTGTTTCATTTAGTCCACTAAGAATAACATTAATATATTTTGCATTAAGTGCGAATTTAACCTTGTCATATTTATTACTTATTACAGGTGGTTCTTCATATCCATTCTCCACTGCAACCCAAACAGATGCTCCAAGAAACATTAGATATGTCTTCATTCTTGCTTTATAGAAGGTATAATTTATGCCATTAAACAAAGGGGATTTATTTTTTGAGCATCCATCCTCACTGGAGATTCTTATGATCTAGATCTTCCTTCGCCCTGAAGGACTGACAATGAAGGCATATTATCTCATACCAATTGCTGAATACTTGGAAATTACTTGGGGGGGGGGGGTGCATTCAGGTAATTGGTGTCTTTACGATGGCCAAATTCAAATTAATTTAGCAACTTCTAATATTTTATTTACATTTAGAAGAATTATATATGTATTCAACTCTTAATATTTTGTTTTATAGTTAGTAGAGTTTCATATGTATTCAACATATAACAATGAATTCAAAAAAATTCACACAAGAAATACATACAAAATTCAACACAGGAAGACTACATATATAAGTGGAAACCCATAAAGGGAAAAACAAATTTTTTTGGCTGAAGTGATGTGAAGGAAAGCTCCTACTTCATTTTACATTTTTTTTTTGTAAGCTTCTACCTACAAGAGGCTTCTACCTTAAATTTCTTCTGCAAGCTACAACGTGTTGGGAAGCTTCTGATTTCTCTTCCATAGGCAGCAACATGCTCTTTTTCAAGCTTCTATCTGAAAGGAGACAACAATCCCCTAAGAAAATTATGAATAAACTTTGTTGGTTACCTAGTCTTTGTCTTTGTTTTGAGGTTTGATTTTTTTCTCCTATTAGTTTCTCATACCCTCAACATTTCTTTACCAATTATGCTACACTTTTTCTCTTCTTTCTCTTTTTCTCTTTACAAGGTAAGTCATAATCTTCTACTCTTGGAATTTAATTCTCTAAATCATTTGTCATTAAAAAATGCATGCTTTTATATACAAGGTTTGTTGACTATTTGTATTCCATGCAGGGATCTAAAGTGAAAGGTTTCCTCTTTGTATTCTAAGGCTCTTTGTAGTCTACCTCTTGATTTTCGAATTTGAAGATCGAGTCAAGAAAAATGAACTTTGTAATAAAAAGAATAATACAAACCAACAACAATTTCACTATGTGGCTTAGAAATGTACATCCAACACATAATATTATTGCACTATATAACTCCTTCTTGTATATAGAAACTCAAGATTTTGTAAACTCATAATATTCAATGGAAATGTCAAGTTTTCCAGACCTTGTTCTCAAGTTTATGTGCCATATGTTTGTAATATTGTCACAAATTTTACTTCTTTTATAAAAAAACCAACAAAGTTACTTTGAATTCATAGTATTACTCGTAATGAACCATCATTATATCAACCTTACAATCTACACTAATCAACACTCGTTGGTTAACCTTACACATCACTATAATGAACCTTCATTAAATCAACCTTGAGTCTTCAATTAACATCATAGCCATTTGACATAAATTTTAACATTACCAACAAAGTTTACCCCCAAAGAAAGGTCCTTTAAGGCCTCGAGCTGGCCTGAGAATGTCTTAGATCCACTTCTCCAAAATGGGTTCCATTGATAAAATTGCTCCTATAAGCTGATTCCTCAATTTTTCCACTATGAAAGCATGAAGATGGTGTATCATTCAAATGGGAATAATTTTGATGGCCTAGAACTTGGATAAGTGATTTAGAATGATTGAGAACTTGGGAAGAAAGAGGGTGGTATCCTTGTTTTGATAAAACTAATGAAGTGGTTAATCACTAAAATTTCAAAGAAAATGTTATAGAATCAAAATTGAGATGTATCTAAAAATTTAATTATATGCATACTTCTTGTAGAGGTAGAGTTCTAACAAGGATAATTAAATAATAAAAGTTAATACTATTCATAAAAATGAGACATGGAAGATATACTATGACCTAACATCCATAAAGAAGTAGTTAGAGGCATGTATTTTGGTATAGAAAAAAATACAAGAGTCATGGGAGAACGTTGGAACTACAAAGGAGATAGACAAAATGGGAAAAAGAATATGCCTCTTCTATACCAAAATCCAAGCCTCTAACTAATTCTTTGTGGATATTAGGTCATAGTATATGTTATGCATGTATTCAATATATATATCTATCTATCTTATATAATTATATAATATATAATACATATTATAATATATATATACATATATATATATATATATAAATACATTATATATATATAATAATTATATATATATTATATATATATTATATATATATATACTATATATATATATATATATATGACCAAATAATCCTCGAGGTGAGTTGGAATTTATCACCAAAAGCCTACTAGGCTTTGGTGAACTTGTAGTAAATTTAGGATGCTTAGCATAAGCTCCAAAAATCCTATCTGTGTGAATGCTCGATGACACATTGAAGTCAATGCACACCATCAAAGATAATCTTAGCATAACAAGTGTAGAAGAGTGAATTTCTATAAAAACATACAAATTCTGCCATAGCACTTTTAAGGAAGAACATTAGCTTGGGAAATTGGTAACCTGTAGGTTACAAACAATGTATACAGGGTCACCTATAAACACATAATAGTAACCATCCATTATTGGAATTATGAATTATGCATTGTCCTTGATGGAGACCTACCTGATGAGTTCTCCTTTAATGGTAACCAACTTGATTTATATGTAAACATGATTTGTCTACATGTGATAGAGAATTTGATCAAAGGAATAGCAGTTAAGAGGCAGAGGAATGACAAAGTTGAAATTTCAAGAAGTATACATAGGTTCTGTTAATAAAATCCATGTACACACGTGGGTATGAAGAAGCAAAGGAACATACAATTTCTGCACCATGGTATTCTAAATACCAAAGGTAATTACCATGGTATTGCTTTGTGGTATTTAGCCCAGTAACGAATGTTTTGATCCCGTCTAAGAAAACTAGCAGTCAGAGTACGATTTTGACCTGTGGTATTGGATAAGGGATAAGCTATATAAGGAGATAAAGAGAAAACTTGTAATAGGTGTGCAGGTGATGGATATTTTATGAAAGAGTTAGATATGAAGAAAATATGCATGTAGTGGGGATTTTGATATTTTACTTGATCTAAAACTAAGCATGCACCTGAGAAGAGAATTTGATGATGGATCAGATCCAATAGATCTGAGAGGACAATATTGATTATGTGGTGATCTAGGTTGATAGTGTCTTAACGCATGATTTTTTAGTGTATGTCAAGATCTGGGTATTCTGAAGTTATGTGCTGCAGTGAAGGTTTGAATAAGAAATTGAAGATCTGTACATGGGTTTGATAGCCTGCAAGGCACGTACACACATGGGTGTGATACTGTTAAGTCATGTATACACAGATTTGTTTCCTAAAAAGCACATATACATGCAGATATTCTTCAAGGAAAACACTTAAAAAAAACTAGGGTTTTGATGAAAAGGATGTCTGATCAGTTTAACCAGTCTTGATGTGTTTTTTTTGTCTGTCAATGAAGTATTATTGATGATCTGGGATTAACAATAACGTTTATAATATGAATTGATTGATTGAATAATTTTGAAGAGACTTTTTGTTTGTGATTAAAATTTAGTGAAGGTTCTGTGATTTTTTTAGAATGATGCAGTAGATTTGTGTGTGATTTAGTATTTATTTCAGAGTGACAGTGGTTCAGTTTTCATAATTCAGTGGTTTAATATCTATACGCAGGTATGGTTCATGGAAAGCACATAAACACATGAGCTTTCTACTGTAAAGTAGCATATATATTTTGACATATTGTTGATCAGGGTTTACAGTAATATAATCTAGATTCTGTGATGTGCAGTATGTTGATTATTATTCTGGATATAGTGATTTGACTGTTATGGTTATTTAAGGTGATTTATTTTGGTTTCAATTGCTTGGTTGATTCGTTTGATTCATTTGGGTCAGAGATTGATTGTTTGAGATCATGATTGAGTGGTTTGCTTTAGTGACTAGTTTGAGTTTCGATATTTGGTTTTGAGCTTAAATGTTGGTAGTGGGTCCAGTTTGAAAATTTGATGAAACGTGGCCTACAAGTTGTGATGTGTTGTAGCAAGTGAATCCGGTATGAAAATTTATGAAATGTGGTCCCTGAAGGTGTTGAGGGTTGGAGCCTTCATTGAGGGAGTTGAAGCTTCCTTCTAGTGGTAGATGGTAAATCAGATCAAGGGGTTGGAGCTCCCTTTCGGTGGGTGTCAGTAAATGAGATTAGGGGGTTGGTGCTCCCTTCCAGTGGGTGTTGGAGAATGAGTGAAGGTTGTAGCCTTTTGCAGGTCGGTGCCTGTGTGCTAGTATGAGTTTGCACTAATATAAGATTGTAAGAAGTTTTTCTTATTAAAAAGAAGACAGAGCCGACAACAATGACGATTTTTCCCACATTGGGTTTCCACCTTAAATATCGGTGTTCATGTGTGTTGATTATGTGTGATGGTTTATTTTGTTCTTGTTACACATGGTTACTATTTATATACTGTTGAATAAGTATTGATACACTGCTTTAAGATAAATAGAAGATGAAATAACAAAAAGGTAAGTTTACTAGATATACACTAGTTGTCTTAAAAATAGTCGTGTACACACGTGGGTTACCTTTAGTGAAGTCCTATCCATAAATCAGGAAATGAAATTGAAAATTTTAATGTTTTAAAAATACCGATTGAACACCCCCCCCCCTTCAAAATTTTTACCAGCAATTGGAATTAGAGCCAGTCCTTTAGCAAAATCTTGATCACTTGAAGGAGATCCAACAAGATGAGTAGCCACGAAGGAGTATTTTTTATCAGACCTCCTATATTTAATGGAACTAACTTTGTCTTTTGGAAATTTAGGATAAGAGCATAGTTGCAGGCACTAGGAGCTGATGTATGGGAAATCGTTCAAAGTAGATATCAATATCCAGCGTCTATTCCTTCAGATACTGTAGGAAGGAAATAGTATGAAACCAATGCAATAGATGTAAATCACAGCTGCACACAACAAAGGGAATGTGGGATAAGATTATCCAAAGTTATGAGGGTGACACTAAGGTAAAAAGTGCTAAACTACAAATATTCATAATACAGTATGAGACATTTAAAATGCATGATGATGAAAGCATTACAACATTTTTTCTTAGAGTATATGAAATTTTTAATTCCATGAGAAATCTTGTGGAAGAAATAAAATATTCTACTATTGTTGAAAATATTTTGAGATCTTTAACTTCAAAGTTCAACTCGAAAGTATTTGCTATTGAAGAAATGCAGGATCTGAAAGGTCTCACACTTGATCAACTCCATGGAATATTGACGGCATTTTAAATGAGGAAGGGTGGTCCTTTACACATGAGAGAAGAAACTGTCAAATCTACCGCAAAAGGAAAATAAAATGAAGAATCATGTTATGTATCAGAAGAAGAAGAGGCAAACTTCATATAGAAACTCCAAGTGGGTACTAGAAGATTCAGAGGTAAGCTTCTTTTCAAATGTTTTGCTTGTGGTAGAGTTGGTCATTACACTACTAAGTGTCCCTATAGAGAAAATTAGGAGAAAGGAAAGGATGTTGCAAAAATAAATAGGAATATGTTTGAAAACAAGAGAAGTTTTTATACACACAAAGACAGTGATGATCTTTCAAATGGTGAGAAAGGTGATTCTAATCAAGATTGTCATTTACTTATGGTATTTGAAGATAAAAGTAAAAATGAGTTTGATGTCCTAGAAGAAAAGGGTACTTTACTGAAAACTTAGGCACGAATATATCAGATGAAGTGGCAGTTATAGATGTCAATAAATATTAATGTTTGGGAGTAAACCACTTTCTATTGATCAAGAATGAAGAAGATGAAGCATCATTAGGTATGGGTTTTTGTTCAAAATGTGATCCATTTCCTTTTCTATGCAATAATGATAGTGAAACTACTGAGCTCGCACTTATGGGTAAAAGTGAAAGTAAGCACTCTAAAGGGAAAACATATTAAAAATTTATGCCTCTAGAAGCAGTAGATCAAAAAAAGTTAGAATCAATGGGCAATACATACGTGTCTATGCTGAGAAAATATAATTATCAATAATGGAAAGAAAATATGAAATATAATCTAATGAATCTCAATGCCTGCCATCTAGTGTGCAATGGTTATACCAAGTTTCCTCCATCAGACAAGGAAGTACAAAAGAACAATAAGGCTTTGAGTAACATCTTTTGTAGTCTATCTGATTCAATATTGAATAAGGTTATGCATTATACTATTGTTAAGCAAGTGTAGGATAAACTGCAAGCAATACATGAAGAAGTCCAAAAGGAAGATTTTAAAGGTAATCTTATATCTAACAATGTGTCCAAAATGACAGATGGAATTGTTGATTCAAAAGAAGACAGGTTAGAAGAAATTTTTGATCTTAGAACAAAACTTGATATTGCTTTGGAAAAGATTTTTAATCTTAAAGACAAGTTGCAAGCATATGACAACAAGGATTATGCTGGTATGGTATCTAACCAATATTGATAAGGTCTTGAAGCTGAGGTCATCTCTCTAAGAGTAGATCTTGAAAAAGAAGATAAGCGGAATGAAGAACTACTTCAAGCATTTGAAGAATAAGAAAATGGACTGAAAGAAGAGATTCTCAAATTAAAACAACAAATGGAGGAAGTAAGAAAGGTTGAAGAAATTATGAAGAAGTAGTATCTAGAAAAGGAAAAGCAATATTAGGCTGAGGTAAATATCCTAAAAGATAAATTAGAAGAAAATACAAGCATTTGTGATTTCAAGATAGTACTAATATTTTGGATAATATTCTTAGTAGTCAAAGATCTCCTTCCATCAAATCTGGTATTCATTTCCATGAAACTATTAAAGGAGAATCTAGTTCATAAGTTGAGGCAAGGGATTCTAATGTAACATCCGAAATTCTCAACAAAGAGATAAGAAGTCAACCTCATAAACAACCAAGGAAAGAAAATCTTCAAAGGAAATCATTTACTCCTAATTATAGAAGTGTTAATCAAATTTCTCCTCTGATCAATAATGTTAAATGTTCTATATGTCATAATTTTGGACATGTTGCAGTCAATTGCAGAAGTAGAATATTTCAAGCTAATATACATCACACAGAAAGATCATTAGCTTCTAGGTACTTTAAGGGATATTTTTTTGCTTGTAATATGTTTGGTCACAAAGCCATTGATTACAATAAAAGGAATATGAAACATAAAAGATGTTATGCCTGTAACAAGTTTAGGCATGTAACAAAAGAATGTAGGAACAAGTCTATGGATTGACACAGACAACATGGTAATTAACCAGATAAGAATATTAATGTTACAAGACCTGAAAAATATGGATCCACCAACATTTCTCATAATAAACAGGAAGAAGAAGAACTAATAAGGTGTGGTCTTTCTCTTTCGTCATTTGAAGATGAAGATGAATGGTACATAGATAAGGGATATTCTCATCACATGATGGAGATAAGAGTAAAATGGAGTTTTTAAGGAAAAACCAACAATGTTATTCTTGGAACTAATGTTTCAGCAAAAGTTATAGAACAAGGTAAATCCAAAATAAATAAAACTAGAGGAGAAACTGATGCTTTATTAGTTCAAGGGCTAAAGAAAATAATATAAGTGTAGGTCAAATGGAAGATAAGGGAAATATAATTGTGTTTACATCAACCAAATGTAAGGCTATGGATGAAGTAACTGGAGAAGTAATAGCAAGAGGATACAAAAAACTAGAAAAATTATATGTGTTTGGAGAACAAAATTCTCACAGATATGAGAAAGATTCAGACTTAGAGTAAAATAATATGGTGCCCATTGAAGTCCATTATTTCTTAAAAGAATACTTCCAAAAATGACTGTAAAAGTGGTATGAGGTACTTACCCTCATGAGAACAAAATATGATTATCAGGTCCTCAAGATTAGTGATGTGTAATCTCAGGGGGAGTAATATGTGTTTTGTCTTGATGATGATTCCCATGGTTGTTTTTTATTTTCATACTTCTTATACTACTAATAGTGCCTCTAGTGTATTAATAGTAAATGGGTACATAAAAAATAGATTCAAGGGGATATGACGGTTTGAAATTTTGGTATTTCACTTTCTGTACGCAGATCATATAAATGAAAGTCATGTGTATACACAAGTTCTAAATTGAACAATCACGTATCTCTTGGTATGATGAAGAAACAACAGGATAAACTCAGGAAAATGGTTTTATATGCTTTAGTCAATTATTGTTTGGCTTTCCTATTCTGACGGTTGATGATTATAGTCTATTGTTGATATTTAGAAGTGATTTTGGACTTTATAAGTTGTTGAATCTTGATGGATGACTTGTTAATGAAGATATTTTGATGATTATTACCGATATATGAGATGATATGATCAGATCTGACATTGAACATTAGGCGCACGTTCAAGGGGAGCATTTGCTATGCTTCTAATAATTCACTATCGGCATTATGTTTGTGATGTTGCTTATGTTGTTGATCATGATATCTTCTTGAGTTGCATATTGGTGAAATAATTTCTTGATGAAGTGGTGTTGGTGCGATAATTCTTCTTTGTATGAAGAATGATGTTGTTAAGACATGGTTATTGGTATGGTACTGCTACATTTTCTAGATGATACTTGGAAACATGGCATTTTTTATGATGATGAAAAATGATGCTACACTACCCTATTGTACTTTATGATGATATGCTTGGTCCTAACTCATGCTGTTGTTGCTACATACTTGGTCACAGGTTGATAATATTAAAACTACATTGCCTTATCTTGCAAATTGTTGATGGAAATGTATAGGTTGTTGTTCTTAGTGTTGTTGACAGATGCTTATGATGAAGATCATACATGGTGTATGATAGATGTTGATGACTATCATGGCCTTATTGAAGTCTTTTTCTTGGTTATACATGTCATATATTTCATTTGATGTAAAGTTCATGTAAATACTTATGATGTAATCATTGTAAACGTTCAGTCATGTATGGATTATTGTGGTCAAGTATTTTTGGACATGTGATGTAATTTGTAACCTCACTGTGCTTGGGGGGTTGATGTAATCATGATGTCAAATATGTAAACCCACCAAGATTGGGTGATTGGTGTAAGTTTGAGTCCTTGGTGATAGGACAAGTCATATGAGTCATAGATTCAAGTACTTCATTATACATCCTTTAAAAATTTCAGCATGTGCTCAAGGGGAGCATTTTCAGTATTTAGTGTTCATTCTCAACAGTTCAGATCTACAATGCTCAAGAGAGAAGCCTTCTTCCAGTATTGGTCATCCCTTTTCCCTTATTGTCAAAGGGGAAGAGTAACTTTGTTTTTAAAATCTTGGTGCTTAGCTTGATATGTTTTGGTGCTTAGCTTGATGTGTCTTACAAGTATATATAGATGGTGGTGAGGAAACACCAAAGTGGTTGCCATCAAGTCCAAAGGGAGAGATTGTTCGCATTATGAATTATGTGTTATCCTTGATGAAAACATACCTGATAAGTTGTCCTTTGATGGAAACCTATTTGATGAAGATGTAAACATGATGTGTCTACACGTGACAAAGAATTTGATTAAAGGCATAGTATTTCAAAGGTATAGGAATGAAAAAGTTGAAATTTCAAGAAGTATACGTGGGTTCTGTTAAGAAAAGTGATGTACACATGCATATATGAATAAGCAAAGGTGCGTACAATTTCCGCACCATGGTATTCTAAATACTTACCATGGTATTTCCCTATGGTATTGAGCTCAGTAACAAATGTTTTGATCCCGTCTAAGAAAACCATGAACTGGAATATGCTTTTGACCTGTGGTATTAGATAATGGCTAAGCTATATAAGGAAATAAAGATCAAAGTGGTAATATGTGTGCAAGTGATGAATATTTTATGAAAGAGTTAGATTTGAAGCAAATATGCATGTAATGGGTTGTTGATATTTTACTTGATCTAAAACTAAGCATACACCCGTTAATTTGATGATGGATCAAATCCAATAGATATCAGATGACAATATTGATTATGAGGTGATCTGTGTTGATAGTGTCTTAACACATGATTTTTCTATGTAAGTCGAGATCTTGGTATGTCTGAAGCTCTGTGTTGCAACAAAGGTTTGAATCAGAAATTGCATATATGTACGTGAGTTTTATAGCCTGCAAGGCATGTACACATGTGGGTGTGATACTGGTAAGCCATTTGTATGTGGTTTTGTTTCCTACAATCATACAAGATTGGATGTGATACAAGATTGGGTGTGATACTTGATCAACTCAATGGAATATTGGGAACATTTTAAATGAGGAAAGGTGGTCCTTCAGACATGAGAGAAGAAACCTTCAAAGCTACTGCACAAGGAAAAAGAAAGGAAGAATCAAGTTATGTATCAGAAGACGAGGAGGCAAACTTTGTAAAGAAACTCCAAGTGAGTACTATAAGATTCAGAGGTAAGATTCCGTTCAAATTTTTTCATGTGAGTAGGGAAAACGTGATTTGGAAGTCGATAATAGTAGAATGGAACCATGTGGAGAATTGTATGTAACCGTCAGCATGTGAACATCGAACGGTAGACCGTGTAGTCAGCGGGCACTTGTCGGAACTGCCGAAGCCCTAACCATGATTTGTAACAATTGTGCACAAGTGCTATCAGTGCTCCCACCTGGTTAATTTGACCACAAATAGCTAAGTATTTAATAGATGGTTGATTTGGGTTTTGTTAAGTTTTTTGGTTACCAACTAATGAGAGGACCATGGAACTAAACCCTAGGTGGCAAAATGCAGCTAGACCAAACTTGTAAAACATACAAAACCTAACCAAATTCACCATGCATTTAGCCAAAGTGGTTTTGATGAACCTAAAGGTCCTTAAGAGGCAGATTTATCCTCTGAAAGACATTAGAGTGGTTTTCAACTTTTCTATGTAGGTTCTGGAGGACATAGGTAATTTTGTTTTTAGAGTTTCGGGGGCATCCAGGGTCAGTTTTGGAAACTGTAAGAAGCGTTGGAAAGATGGTTCAGAGGGCTATCTAATGAAAGAAGTGAAAATTTCCAGTGTGCAAGTTCAGTCTAACTAAATCACTGTGTAATCAACACCTTCTTCTCATTCCTAATAAAAACAATCGCCCATCTTGAAAGCGTACCTGGAGATGTAGGCCATCAAGGATGAACTCTGTCATCAATTTTTTGTCTGGTATATCTATGTATTTGCTATTTTCACTTCCATTTTGCATCTTACTTATGGTTTATCAATTTCCATAAAGTGTTCTGCTCAAACCATTTACCTCGATTTTCGTGCTTTCACTTATCATTCAAATCACTAATGGTTAATCAATTCTACCTAAATTTTTAGTATATGTCCATTTCAGATCATATAATTTGGTATTGGGGTAGGTTGCATTTGTAGAATTTGCCATTGAATGTTAACCAAGTCAAAGTCGCAACGAGGAGAAGGAATCCTTGAGCAGATCAATCCAGAATTCGGAAAGCAACAAGTTGTTTAGAAATCGACCATGTCAAGACCTAATGCAAATGAAAACATGAAAACTAAGATGATTGAGGAACAATTTTAGTAGGCATTCTTGACTAGGTAGTAGATGTTGGGAGAATTGTACGAAGACAAGAAGGTGATAGATGCTTCTTCTTCAAAGGAATCGAAGAAGGAAAAAGGTAAAGGGAAGACTGATAAACCA
This sequence comes from Pinus taeda, assembly GCA_000404065.3. NCBI lineage: Eukaryota > Viridiplantae > Streptophyta > Pinopsida > Pinales > Pinaceae > Pinus > Pinus taeda. The sequence goes on from APFE031128664.1 coordinate 15,491, forward strand.
CCTTCACCTCCATCATCATCATCTTCTTCTTCTAGTATAGAATCTGAAACAAAAAAAAAAAACTAAGAAAATATCTCTTTTGAAACTTGATTTTAAATTTGAGTTACCTATTTATGATGGAAAAATGAATCCTCAAAAGCTAGATAACTAGATAAAGCAATTAGAAGTGTATTATCACATTTGAAATATTTCTAGTGATAAAACTAAAATTCAGTTAGCTACACTTAGAATGGGGGGAACAACTTTAATCTGGTGGGAAAGTAAAAATTAGATAGATGTAAAGCGTAAAGGAAAAGTCATCTCTTCTTGGTCTAAGTTTTTAAAAGCTCTTAGGAAATAGTTCTATCCTTTAAGATACATGCATTAAACTATTATTGATTGGAAGCATTTGAGGGAAGGTAAAGGGCAAAGTATCTAGGATTTTACTCATGAGTTCTAAAACAAAGCATTGGTGCTTGGTATTTCATTGGATACACATGAAACTTTGTTAAAATACATTGAAAGTTTACATTCATATTTGTCGCATACTTTATTGATTTTTAATATTGATGATTTTGATGAGGTGTGTGTTTAGGCCATACCTATTGAATCATGTGGCAGACCATACAAATTTTCATCTCAATCATCTAAAGAGTTGGAAACCAAAGATTCCAGTGACAGTAAGGGGAAGAACAATTCGAAGAGAAAGAAATCATCGATCGTTCAGAAGGAAAGACCTACTTGTTCTCATTGCTAGAGAATCGGTCATGATGAATTGAAGTGCTGGAAAATTCATCCAAAACTTAAGCCCAAAAAATTTCTTAAGGCGAAGGATGAAAAGAAGGCCATTGCAGCAGTCCAGCAAAATCTAGGTTTAGATTCAAGTGATGGAAGGAGGATAACCGCCATGGTTATGATAGGTAAAACTTCTGACACGGGTTCAAGTTCGAAAACTAATGTACCTTCTTCAAACATAAATCCTTCACATAAGGATAAAAGAGTTGAACTCTTCCACATAAGGATAATTTCTAAGCATACAAAGATTTGACACAATGTTTGATAGTGGATCGCAAGCAAATTTAATATTTGAACATATAGTTAATCAATTGGGATTGGAGACACAGAATCATCCAAGACCATACCCATTAGGTTGGATTAATAAATCAACTCAAATAAACGTCACAAAGATGTTTCGGTTAAAATTTTCAAATACATCTAAGTACATTGATGAAGTGTAGTTAGATCTGGTCCCTGTAGACATTTGTGGAGTTGTCTTAGGAAGTCCTTATCTTTATGATAGAGATGTAGTGTTTTAGAGAAGAGAACATAAATATCACCTAAAGAAAGAAGGGGTTCAATTTATTGTTAGGGCACATAAAGTCAAATCAAACTTGGATTTGATTGTTACAAATCAAGTTAAGAAATTAATAAGTTAAAGTAAATATGTACTCGTGTTTATTAAGGAACAACGTAGGGATGATTGTTCGGAATGCGAGATTCAGTTTATAGATCAATTGGTCAAGGTGATTAATTATTTCCCAAGAAATATTATTCATAAAATGGATAAGCAACATGAGATACATTTAATGTCCTATGAACATCTTCTTAAAAATAGAATGACTCTCACTCATTCATTCAACTGAATTCTAAAAAGTATCATCATCAGAAGTGTATTGTAGGGAATAGTACATGTGAGTCTAATCAGAGACTTGTTTAAGATGGTATGTTTATTTTCAGTTCAGGGGTGCAGGTCAGTATTGGGGAAAGTAAGTGTTACATTTCTTTGGTATTGCATCATCATTTCATGCTTTTAAAACTAATGAAAACTCTTTTCAAATGGAGAGGAAGTTTATAAGTTTTCATGACAAAGCATTTTCAAAAGCAGATCTAAATTTTCCTTATCATGATTTGAAAACTAATGCATTAAGTGAAATTTTTAGTCAATGGATATATCAATTAATAAACGAAGAAATAGTGATTAAAGTAAATCAACAATTACTAGATACTTTCAAAGTCAAACTAAGTTGAAACAGTCTTTACATCACATTTGGATGAGTTTTGTACAACAAGTTATTTTAGTAATCAGTCAATAGGAAAGTAAATCAAGTCAAGTAATTGATATGAAGTCAAAATTAAAGGAGTCTTTGAATATTTCAGTTATTCCGGAAAGTAGATTGTTAATACCCATCAGATGTATTGAACAAAGTTCTACAAATACTGTTTTCTAAGATGTTTTTGAATCACTAACTCATGATTCTTCATGGAAAGAATTCAATTGCCATGTTGATAATAGGTTGCTTGCCCATCATCGCAAGTTCTTCATATCGCGGATGGAAGAAACAGGTCATCGACTCAAAAGGTATCATGGTCAACATCATCAGGGTCATCACTTGTAGGTGATTGATTGAATGTATTGGTACATCGTCAAGTCAAGGTGGAAAGAGAGGGAGTTATACCCTCATCGACTATTTGTTTAGTCAAAATTTTGTGGTTCAAAAGCTTTCATGTGGAGAGGAATGATCCAGGAGGATTTGTTGATTCAATTACACAGGTGTTCAAGTGTCGTCATCAGCATGTAGTTCATGGGTATCATTTAGTTTCAACAGTGTTGGTTATGATCAGGTTGTTTAGGTAATGTTCATAGGTTTTCATGGTGTTCAATGGAGATGGTTTAGCGCATGGTTGTCGACTTGTGTTCATCGACAGTTCCACCAGGATTGGTCAACAACATGTTTTTTATCATTCATCTTTAGAGGATTGGTGTCAACATGGTTGTGTCATCCATCACAGAGGTTTGATATGTCATCAGGGTTGTCAATGATAGGTATGTGGTTTGCGTCAACGATGTGTGCGGTTTTGTCACATTGTGACAAATGATTGTAAAAGGGTGGTAATTGGGTCTTGATGCAAATCAAATCCTAATCCTAAACCTTAACCATACATTAAAACAAATAAAATCCTAATCTAAACCCGAACCTAAAGTTCTAGACCCTAATACATTAAACTATGTATTAAAAATCCATTACAATACACTAAAACCTATGTTATAACCCCCTTTTGAAAACATTAAAAAAACATTTTAAATAAAACACTGTATCCAAATTGCCAACTAACCTCATTAGAGGAGTCTGGTCATCTGAACACTGCTCACAGTTAGCATTCATGGCGCGGATAACAGGATAAACCGTGTTGAAAACCGTATCGGGGGTCAATTGTCATGTGAGCTAGGAAAAAGTGGTTTGGAAGCTGACAATTAGTAGACCAAAACTACGTGGATAATTTTATGCAATTGTTAGCATGTGAACTTTGAACAGTAGATCGTTCAGTCAGTGGGCAGTTGTCGGAACTGCCAAAGCCCTAACCATGGCTTGTAACAACTGTGCACATGCGCTGTCAGTGCTCCCACTCGGTTAATCTAATTGCAGACAACTATGTATTTAATATATGGTTAATTTGTGTTTTGTTGTTTTTTTGGTTACCAATTAATGTGAGGACCATGGAACTAAACCCTAGGTGGAAAAATGCAACTAGACCGAGCTTGTAAAACATTGAGAACCTAACCAAATTCACCATGCATTTAGCCAAAGTGGTTTTGATGAACCTAGAGGTCTTTAACAGGCAGATTTATCCTTTGAAAGACCTTAGAGTGGCTTTCGACTTTTCTATGCAGGTTCTGGAAGACACATGCAATTTCGTTTTAAGAGTTTTAGGAGCATCCAGGGTCAGCTTTGGAAACCGTAAGAAGTGCTGGAAAGCTGGTTCAGAGTGCTACTTGATGAAAAAGGTTAGAATTTCCTGTGTGTAAGTTCAATCTAACTAAATCACTATGTAATCAACACCTTCTAATCATTCCTAATAAAAATAATTGCCCATCTTGAAAGTGAACCCAAAGATGTAGTCCATCAAGGATGAACTCTGTCATCAATTTGTTGTCTGGTATATCTATGTATTTGCTATTTTCACTTATGTTTTGCATCTTACTTATGGTTTATTAGCTATCATAACGTGTTCTACTCAAACTATTTACTTCGATTTCTGTGCTTTCAGTTATCATTCAAATCACTAATGGTTAATCAATTCTACATCATTTTTTAGTATATGGTCAGTTCAGGTCAATCAAACAAAATAGGAAAGTGATTAAAGTTAGGAAATTGCATGTTCTCACATACTCTTGTACAATCCCTCTACATGTGCGGAGATGCTTCTTTGCACTTCCTTACCTGTGCACATACATATGCATGTATGAAGAAGAAAATCCACGTACAGTTTCTACACCATGGTATTCTAAATACCAAAGGTCCTTACCATGCTATTTCCCTATCGTATTGAGCCCAGTAATGGATGTTTTGATCTCATCTAAGAAAACCATCACCTGGAGTATGGTTTTGACCTATAGTATTGGATAAGGGCTAAGCTATATAAGGAGATAAAGATCAAAGTGGTAATAGGTGTGCGAGTGATGAATATTTTATGAAAGAGCTAGACCTGAAGCAAATATTCATGTAATGGGCTATTGATATTTTTCTTGATCTAAAACTAAGATGCACCCGAGAAATTGATGATGGATCAGATCCAATAGATTTGAGATGAAAATCTTGATTATGAGGTGATATGTGTTGATGGTATGTTAACATGTGATTTTTTCATGTAAGCCGAGATCTTGGTATGTCTGAAGTTCTGTATTGTAGTGAAGGTTTGAATAAAAAATTGTAGATATGTATGCATGTTTTATAGCCTGCAAAGTGCATACACACATGGGTGTGATACTGGTAAGTCGTGTATACATGAGTTTGTTTCCTGAAAAGAACATATACATGTTGATATGCTTTAAGGAAAGCACGAACATAAACTAGGATTTTGATGAAAAGGATGTTTGATCAGTTTAATCAGTCTTGATGTGTTTCTTCTATCTGTCAATGAAGTCTTCTTGATAATATGGGTTTAATAGTAATGTTTAAAATATGAATTGACTGATTGAAGAATGTTGAATAGACTTGTTGTGTGTGATTGAAATTTAGTGAAGATTCTATGATTGTTTCAAAATGATGTAATAGATCTGTGTTTGATTCAGTATTTATGTTAGAGAGATAGTGGTTTAGTTTTCAGAATTCAATGGTTTAATATCTCTATGTAGGTATGCTTCATGGAATGCATGTACACACACAGGTTTGCTACTATAAATTAATGTTTATATTTTGACATATCGTTGACCAAGGTTTACAATAACAGAATATGGATTCTCTGATGTTCAATATGTTGATTGGTATTATTGTTATAATGATTTGACTATTTTGGTTGTTTAAGTTGATTGATTTGGGTTTCAGTTGATTGGTTGATTCAGTTGATTCAGTTGGGTTAGAGATTGATTTTTTCAAATCATGATTAAGTGGTTTGTTGTAGTGATCATTTTGAGTTTTAATATTTGGTTTTGAGCTTAAATGTTGGTAGTGGGTCCATTCTAAAAAATTGATGAAATGTGGTCTAGAAGTTGTGATGTGTTGTAACAGGTGGATCCAATATGAAAATTTATGAAGCGTGGTCCCTAGAGGTGTTGAGGGTTGGAGCCTTCAGTGAGGAAGTTGAATCTTCCTTCTAGTGGTTACTGGTAAATCAGATCTGGAGGCCGAATCTCCCTTCCAGTGGGTGTCAGTAAATGAGATTAGGGGGTTGGTGCTCCCTTCCAGTGGGTGCTGGAGAACGAGTGAAGGTTGTAGTCTTCTGCAGGTGGGTGCCTCCATGATGGTATGAGTATGTTCCAGTACAAGATTGTAATAAGTTTTTCTTTATATTAAAAAGAATACAGAGACGACAACAATAGTGGTTTTTTCCCCACATTGGATTTCCACCTTAAATCCTAGTGTTCATGTGTGTTGATTATGTGTGATGATTTATTTTGTTCTTACTGCACATGGTAATTGTTTATATAATGTTGAATGAAGTATTGATGCAGTTCCTTATGATATAAAAAAAAAAAAGATGATTTAATTGAAAAGTAAGTTTACTGGATATACGCTTGTTGTCTTAGTAATGGTCGCATACACACATGCGTTTCCTTCAGTGAATTCATGTGTAGAAATTAGGATATGAAATTGAAAAGGTTAATGTTTTGAAAATATTCATTCACCCCCCTTCTTAGTATTTTCCCCAACATCCATGACCCGAATCAGAATACTCAAGCGTGAAAAGGAAAGTTGTAGATTTTATTTTTATTTAATGACTTCAATTCGTTGGAAAGAGATTTGATAAAGAGCATTGGTAGAAGAAACAAAAGAAAAAAATTAATTCCATTTTATGACAGTACAAGAGAAATTGGATTAGTAAGTGAATATTCCATTAAGGAAGTGGGTTGTTTACAAGTGGTATTAGAGCATCTAGGCTTAACACTTGGGTTGGATGGGGTCTATTTGGGGAGAAATAACAACAAATCTAATTCAAGAAGATTCTGTAAATATAGTAAGACAAACATTAGGTGTTAAAAGTGGGTCTAATCTAATTAATTTCATACCGGATTAATATATGTATTGCCTTAATGATTTATTTAAGTAGTAGAAAACTAAATAGTTGACATGTTTAATTCCATGAATAAATTGACAGTTGTGTTGATCCTTAGAACATGTTGTGAATTTTGCACGCTTGTCTATTATAGTTAATGATTTGTTGTTTTTAATAACCCTGACCTAATATGGATAGTTTTGTGTATATAGTTTGTTTCCACAACTCTGTAAGAGTAGTACCATGGGCATAATTATGTTGTTTATTTATTTATTATAAGTAACAATTGTGTGTGATTGAAAGCACATCACAAGTAACAGTAGACATAGACAAACATAGAAATGAGGACTAGAATGGTGCAGTATAGTTTTGATTATTCATAAAATGAAAATGAAGAGGTCGGGGCCAATGAAGAAGAAATATGATTTGACCAAGAGAGATGGGATAACTCTCCATATTGGATAGACACTTTGAGGATTCTAAGGGCTGAATTTAGAAGCTTCAAGGTAAATAATGAGAAACTGGTGAGAGCTCAGGAGAAACAAGTTGAGATAAATGAATTCATTCCGCAAAGTCTCACAAATTTACAGAGATAGAGGTAACCTGAGACGAGGGATAGTCACAAAGTTAGGAGGAGCCTTTGAGAGTCAGAAGAGAAAATAAATGGGGTTGATGGTAGGAGGTGTAGGAAGAGGCTTAATTAGGAAAGTGAAGATATTGTGCAGGGAAATGCACCATTGAGCACCCCTCGAGGAAGAACCAACACTTATACACATCACTGTACTAGACCATCTATTTCTACCACCAGGACACATTACCATCACTCTCATCATCACCATCATCACCATCATGGAAGGAAGGGGAAGGATGCATTTATCAATCTTCTTGTGTAGAAAACTTGTTATTTAGCAGTTCTACTTTCATTTCCAACAAGGATGTACTCAGATTGATTCAAATAATGAAGTTTGGTGTATTTAATAGCTTCTAAATATTGGTTTCCTTCATAGGAATTTGAGTATCCTTGGGCTTGGCCATCCTAGGAGCCTTAGAGCCCTATTGTACAATTTATTTATTTTATTTGAATGTCTTTTTCACTTGCATCTCTTATTTCTGCATTTAGTGTTCATCCTTCCTTTGTCATAGGATATATTGGTTAAATCATTGAAGAGAGACTTTTTGTAGCTTATTTACAGAGTCACAAGCATGATGCATTCTTAGAAAATATTTGAAAAGTCTTATTAAGCATTGAGCTACTTGTATTGGTTTACTAGTTCACAAATATATAATTTTTGAAGTCTCTTGTAGCAACATAATAGTAATTTTGTGGTAATTTTTAGAATGTGTTAATGAGATTATCCTGAGTTGATTCCACTTTTATTGAGTCACAAAAAAATTTAGGTTAGTAAAAAAAATTACCCCATAGAATTTTCACTTGATCAGTTTAGGCATTTGATAGGTTAAACAACTCACTAACTCTTTAGTTTGCAATTTTTAGAGTAGTAATTTTCTGTTATTTTTTAGCACATGTTAACAGAGGTATTTTTGAGTGATTCCACTTGGATTGGTTTCCTAGGAAATCCTAATTAATAAAAATGTTTTTCCCATCTCATTTTCATTTGATTTTATTTTTCATTTGAAAATTTAACTCGAGAAATAATAATCCTGTAGCAATCCCGTGGAAATCCTGTAGCATCCTGTAGCAATTTTCTTTCGAGATCTTACTTGCCCATATTCACTCCAAATTCATGATAGAAGTAGATTCATAGCCTATGAATGATCTAAGGCCACTTTGGTGAAGCTTAGGTGTGGTTAGATCTCCATTTATCTCTTACCTTGCTTACTTCTTGAATGTTGATTTCTGCAATTAGTTTAGATTCCCTTTCCACAATTTACTTTATGTAAAGTGTGATTTCCTTCTTGCAAGAGTAATATATGAATTTCCTTTCCTAAAAAGTAGAATATATTTCCTTTATTTCATTTCCATCAAGATACATTAGCTTGTCTTAGTTGTCATTATCTTTTACATTTTTGCATATAAAATATATTTCCTTTATGCCATTTACTTTCCAGCAAAAGTAGAATAGGTTTTCTTATTGTTATTTACCTTTCTCAACTTAGTATTGGCGGCTTACCTAGATATTTTCTCATTTGAATTTGTTTCATTGCCTTCTTTCACTTGCATCAAAGTGAGTCAGACCAGGAAGAGGAAGGTGTCTACTGCACATACAGTGTCAACCCCTCTTAAGTTTGTACGAATCTCGGGTTGATAATTTAAGTCGATAGCCTGAAGAGTTGCAATATTCTTGTTGCAATATTGGGACTCATCACTTTTTGGTGCCATTTTTAGGGAGGGTGTCAAAGAAAGAACTTTATTGTATTTGGAATGATTCTTTCCTTGTTTTTGGGAAAATGAAGATGAGTCTTGAAACTCCAAGACAAGGGTTTTGTGCAGAATGGACCCAATCAATTTTCAAATGAGTAGTTTTCCAAAATTCGGTTTGGATTGAGAGAAATGCAAGGATCTCTTAAGGTGATTTTCTCATATTTGTTGTTGTAATTTTTTTCCAAAATTTCCCAATTGCAATACCAGATTCAACTTGTTCTAGTTGAATCATGATGGAGAGATATTTTAGATCGGATCTTGCCGATTAATTTGTTGTGGCCAATTTGTAAATGTAAGGGGGATAATTGTTTAATAAATTTCTTTTTAATTTCCCTTTGATCTCTATGAATTAAAAAAAAACAGAGATCAAAGAGGGGGATGAACGATTATTGAATTAAAGGTAGAGCTTAAATTTGTATTGCATCTATTTCTAATTTTTAATGAAAGGATCGATGAGTGGAATTTCATAATTGTCTACTTGTAATATGATCTGAATTATTTTTCAAGGCAGAATTCACTCTTGGGAAGTTGGGCCCACTACCTTGGATGAGGTGCTTCCTTGAACATATAAAGTAGTTTAGTTCTGTGCTTATTTCTTTGAATTTCAATTGATGTTCCTTAAAGTAAATTTCCTTTTTTTTTAAAGTAATTTTTTGGCTTCTAGATTTTATAGATTTCTTGTTTCCTACCATTTCTAGATTTCATTTAATTTGCTGCTCTAGATTAGCATTTGAATTCTGTTGGTTGCAATACGTTAAATTTCCAATTCAACAAGGTGTTATTTAATTTAGTATTGATTCAAGCCATGTGATTAGCATAATTATTTTCCTGTCATTTACTTTCTGCTTTTTAAATTTAGTATAGTTTTTCAAGTCTTACATTTTATGTCTTGTCGAATGAGCTTGATAATGTAGAACCCAATCATGTAGAACCAATGATTAGCTTTTGGTAGTTTCTTGCATATATTTTTCCGATTGTGTTGAAATAAAAAGACATTCCTCGGGTTGATAATGAATGTTAAGGTTATTAATTAATTATTATTATTATTATTAAGCAATTAATTTACCCAACACTTATGCCACTCCTTCTTTTCACCCATATCATCACCCATGGGATGATCCATATTTTCCTCCATATCTTATCCTCCCCAATATTTCAATCCTCCTTTTCATCCATATCAACAGAAACCTCCTTAATGGGGTGATCCATATTTCCTTCAACATCCTCAATATACTCCACACAAACTCAATGTTACCCATCCCAACCACCTCCACCACAACCACATACTCAACCACAACCGTTTCGGAGACCTACTCCCACTCAAATATTTGCACAACCATTTCCCAACCCCAACAAAAAAATTCCTCAACCCCCTTGAAATGTTGAGATGAAAAAAATTCAAAAATATCCTCTTGATCTAAATGACATTCATCTAATTTCAAGAAGAGTATTCCAAAAAGAATACTCATCTACTATCCTTAAAGAAAAACATCAAGAAGAATAATATCTAGAGGAGAATAAAGAGTCATGGACCACCTTTGATGGAGAGCAACCATTGGAGTCTGAGATTGAAGAATTTCTACTATGTTTATCATCATATCCTTTCTGTGTTCAAGCTACTAATGATAAAAAAAATAGAATATTTTAACTGCATGGAAGAAGAAGGCATACAAAATGATCCAGATGAGAAAGTGAACCAAGGGCATCATATCTATATTAAACTTTGGTTCCTGAAAATCACTAGGAAAGAGCACCACTCCCTTCTTCAACAGTTCTTGACATCACCAAATTAGTCGGTCTCTTATATTTAGGTACATGTCAAAGCATATGTTTCGAGCCTACACATGATTTTATCTGTCATCTTATTGTGCACATGGCTCCATAGGAAGTATTCTTATACTTGAAAGAGTTTTTTTTCCTTCAAGTAGGGTATCATAGAGGAATAAAAGAAAAAAGGAAAAAGGAGGAAAAAAAAAGAGAGAAAAATTAAAATCTAATGTGAAAACCTCTTTCAAGGCACCTGAGATTGGTTCACTGATTGAAAAATTCCTTTAGGTAGTTAGTGAGTTTGAAAGTAAAAAGAGAATAAGAGGAAAAATATCCTAGGTGAAAATCTCTTTTGAGGCTCTTAGGCAAACCTATTGGTTGAAAACCTCATTAAGGAAACTAGTAGGCCTAAAATAAAAAAAGAGAGAAAAATGAAAAAAAGTGAAAAGTATAAATAATTCTTTTCTTTATATATATCTCGTTGATGAACATAGGCGCTCCCCAACCTCTGCAAACAACAAGAACAAGTTAGTACCATATGAAAAAGCTAATCAAAATTCTAGTCACAGGAAGTTAAACTTAAGATTTCACCTCCTTTTCCCAGATGCTCCAACAAGACCAAGGACATGTGATTCCATCACCCTCATCCATTTCCAACATATACCCATTATTCCCAAGCCTTTCCCATTCATTTTCCTCGATGTCCTAAAGTGCTATAAGAAAGTTATGTTTTGCTACAAGATTTCCAAAATACATAGGACACAAATTATATTGAAAATATCTAAAAACCCATGCATAATTTTGTTGAGATGTTTCATGGGGAGATGTATAAGGATGATGGTAATATTATTAAGAAATTTCATCAAATTCCAGTGCATGGTTTTCAAGAAATTTACATCCATCACAACCATTTTCCATTTTCTTGAGATTCATGCATCCATTGGCCAATATTTTTTATGGGGAGATGCATAAGGATGATGGTAGCATGCTAAAAAAAATTCAGGTAAACAAAAACTACCATTTGAGAGATATGGGTTAAACAAGGTTTCTACAAGATTGACAAGGAGTGCTACATGATTGTTTCAGATTTTCTATAGGATTGTGATCGACAGTGAGAGAAGGGTCAAATATTATGTTTTCCTTGGGGGAATGAAAAGATAAGTCCACCACACCACCATCATCCATCCTCCACACCATTTAGTCACTTGTCTATTCAAAAATTCATCTCTATCCATGAAAAATACCCATTTTCACCCCTTCTTCAATCATTTTCACCACATTTGAGGCTTTCAACCCTTGTCCTTAGATTGATCATGAATTATCAGTGTTGTTGGAGGCTTTATCTGAAGGATAATGTCATATTAGAAGGTTTTTTTTTTACTGCTACATGAAGATACATAGTCCTCTAGCAGTTTACATGGACCCTATAGGACCACAGTAGGAAGCCACCAATCAATGGAAAGGATCATTTGTTTTCTTGGCATCGCCATACCTATCATAATTTCACCTATTTTTTATTCCATAATGTACCTTGATCACAAATCCAAAATAATAAGG
>APFE031128664.1:33188-46931 GCA_000404065.3 Pinus taeda
ATTTTTTGCACTATTATTTTATAATATTCCTTAGGAGGCCCATTTTAGACCTCAAATTTTCTCTAATGGCCATTAAGAAGTTAAAACACTAATATGAGCAAGAAAAATGTAGCCTAGAAATTAAGAGTGATTAGAAGGCAAGGAAAATCACTAGACATAAAAAGAATTGGCCCAAGAAATTTCAAAAAAGAGGGAAGGTAAATATCCATTCCACGCAAGTCAATTTCAGTAGAAATCCAACATTTCTACTAAGGCAAATATGTAGCAACCAATCACAAAGAAATGAAAGTTTGAAGGAAAAGAGAAATTAAAGTACTGGATGTGTGGTGTGTTAGCAGTTCATAAATTTCCCTAGGCTCAGGAGAGAAATCTCAGAGGTAACCAAAACCTATTTTAGGCTAAGGTCTAGCCCCCTTAGCCTTAGAGAGGTCTCTCTCACTGTGTTTTCTTTCAGTCAATCTAGTGACTGAAATTTTTTTTATCTTAGGCTACCTATAAGGTTAAAAAAGGTGAATTTATGTTGTTTTTTTAAGGTAAATGGAAGAAAGTAGATCGACCTCAGATCATACCACTATTTTATATCTAATTGAATAAGGGATGTGATGGAGGTCGAACAGGGGAAAGATAGGTAGATTTATTGGTATAAAATCAAATTTTGTTGTAATAAATCGGTGAGAACAACGTGAGAAAAGATGAGAAATAGACAATCAAAACATTGATGAGTGCATATTGCTATAAAGAAGAAAAGGAAGACATATGATCAACTGATCTAAAACAGAGAACTAAGTGAATTCTGAGATATTCTTTTCAAGTTGAGAATGAAGAATGTTTACAACATGGAAGTATATATTAGAAACAAAAAAAAAAAGGAATACACATACCAATAAACACTGACATAGGAATCCATGTCAAAATACCTTTTTCCTTCTTCTATTCACTTGAGAAAACAATACAAAAATCCAAAATTTGCAGACTAGCTTCTTCACACTGACCAACTAGAACCATTTTACATGTCTTTACATCATTAAATATAGTAAGGAATTGGAATTACCACTCTAGGTTGTAGAATTCATTGCACAAAAGTCTAGTAGGCTAGATACAATTCATCTGTAGAAAAACTGTTAGAAACATCACCGATTGAAAACTTAAAATAGTTTAGAAACATCATGTCTAGAAACTCAACCAAACTAACTTATCCACTCTAATCGAACCACTAAAATCACTTCTAGAATGTCCCAAAATATAAATTTGTAAAAAAAACCATGATTTATATACTTGCACAACATAAGTAAATAACCATGATTGATATACTTGCACAGTAGTTGTGCAACAGAGTGCAATAGGTTTCCAAATCAGCATGGCTGCAGGATGTATTGGCTAAAATTGAGCAGATGGGTGTGCTTGATATGATGTTGTGTTGGTGTAGAACCTTTGATATACCCTCTTCAACCTTGATAGACATCCCAACTGACTGATCAAAACTTTCGTAGCAGAAGTGAAATTATGAACTTCTATTGACATCTCCCACTCCGAAATGATTATAATGACCAGTCAACCATCTCATTCACCCTATATCACCTAGCATGCCTAAAACCTTCCAAAAACTCCACATTTATAACAAAACATGACATTATGTAACTACATAATAGGCCCTTTGTTACACAAATTTAGACTCCAGCAAAATGGAACAAAACAAAACATACAACCAAAATTTAAAAAATGACCAAAATGAGCTTTGGATAGCCTCAGCCAAGATGCAAGCCTACCTCCTCTTTTTGCTAGATGACTGACTAGTTTCTTTGATTTTATTTCTAGTTGTGGCTATCTTGTTGGATGATTATTTGGCTTGCTTGAGTTTTTTTTTAGTTTTGGCCAGCCTTAATTTCATCAATCTTAACCTTCTTCTCGTAATAAAATTATTTTTGTAGTATTTATTTATCTATTTGTGGAAAGGTAGAGTCCACTTTAGAACTACCTTGGATTTATCAATTGTGTCAAGATCTTCCAAAAATTGAGCATAAATTTCCCCTTTGTACTTTTTATTCCTTTCTGTCACCCAATCAACCTGATGTTGGCACTCCTAAATTTTCTCAAACAACTTCTAACATTGTTTCCACTCATAAAACTCTTGCTTTTCTTTTTTTGGAAGGGTCTCTTTCATTTGTTCTTCCCTCTTAGATGTTGATCTTGTCCTGGGTCTTCCTGACTATTCTGGCACATTGAAATCATCCATATCAATCACTTATTTTCCTTTGACTTAGGTTGTAGGTCTAGAAGGATTCCTGGATGACTCACCTTCGATGTATTTGGTTGCCTCTGCTACTTTGTGTCTAAGATCTCTATTTTCCTTCTATAAATAAGCCACCATGAGATGGGATTTGTCAAGTCTATCTTGTAGCTCTTTGATTTTTAGATCCTTGTCCTCCATCAGAGCCTCTTAGCTATCTCCCCCAAATTCTTGACCACCCACCTCAAACTGCTCTGGTACATCATTAGGTAGCTCAATGGTATTCTTAGAGGTGGTTTCTTCAACCATTTTTCTTGCAGTGGACCTAGTTCTTGGTCTTTGGGCAACCTGCGTTTCTTCATAGGAAACTTGTGCCATTTTACCCCCTTTAACTTTTTTCTCCTATCCTTCATTGAATTCTTGATTGTCTTTTCAATTGCAGGCCTACCAACTAACTCTTCAGTTTCAGGTTCTGCTTCATTTGCGTCCACTGAGGGAAGGTCTTCTTGAGTTTTAGAGCTATCTAAATGGGCCAACAAACCTGAGGCTCATAAGAAATCATCCCAAGGCCTCTTCCTCTTCTCCAACTCATTCAAAACCAACAATTTGACTAGTGCATAGTGGAAAAAATTGGGCAAGTGATTCTCTCCCTTGGACTGAACTTTTTCTACCATTTTGCCCAAAATTTTGAAAAGGTAATGGGGGAATTTAAGACTCCTTTTGCTAGATAAGTGCATGAAAAACCTAATATGATATTGGTACACTCTACTAAAATGACCCTCACAGGTGAAGTATCTTTGTATCACCTTCAATAATTTGTTGTGGTGGTTCATCAGGTAATTCCTTGGAAATATAGGTCCATACTTTCCTTTATACTGAGGTTTTACAAATTATTTGTAGTGTGATGCATAAATATCCATGCCTTAAACAAACTTTCACCAAGTGAGGGTATCTCTATGGCTTGGGAGATGGTTTCCTCTAAAACTGTGAACTCCAAGTCCCAAATCTTCACTTGGTCGCCTTTGAGACAGAGAGAAATAAATTGGCCAGTTGAAAGTGGTAACCATAGGATTAATTTTTCTCAGATTATGCTATACAACCTATTTTTTCAAATTCTACTTGGATAGCTGGGTCAACATTGACCATCTCCAAACACCTGGGTTCAAATCGAACCACCTCTTCTCCCATTCTTTTCCTTTTGTTACTAGGGTTTTCCATCTAATTATGTAGATGCTAAACAGCATTTCAAATCCAATTCCATGTAAACCACAAAGTCTATGGACAGAGGATTAATAAAAAATACAATTAAATGTGGTAATTGAGCCAACTGACAATGATTTCAATGAGATGGAATGACTTTGGATTATGGGACAAACACTGACAACCTTATATGCTTAAGTCATATCATAAAACAAATATTTACACATGAAATATGTGCCAGATCAATCAAAAAATTAGCTCTGAGGCTATGCCCAAATTTCAATGGTGTAAATTGATTCTTAGGTTAGATACATATGAGATCGAACACATGAAAAACCCACAAAGTTGTGAAATGGATATTTTAGGCAGTGACCAACAACATACATACTTTGTGCAATTGTTGACGGTGCTTGACCCACCAACATTCAAGGGGATATCCCTTGTAAGAAGTCCCAACTAGACCTCATATTGTCTGGAATAGAAGTCTCAACTGTGGGTGGTAATGTAGTTCCTTGACCATGGTATCACGCATAAGTAAGTATGATGACTTTGGTCAGAAGAAAGTGTGTGAGCTTGTAGTGAGTCAAGTGAGATGCATGGGGGTCCTCACACATAGAGGGTAAAACAAATTGTGTCCCTTAGAATCCTATAATAGTATGCCACTTGAAAGGAACACACGAGTGGAATGACATCACAAGCTAGGAGAAGAATAGTCCACAAAGCAAAGTGACGGGTTAATCCAACAACACACCTTGAACGAAATTCATACAATTGAAAATGAAATATTTCATAAGAAAATGCGTAAGTTAAACAACATACATTGCTAAAGTAACCAGAATAGTCGAACTACAATAACAACATATGTATGAAAATGTGTTGGCTTAGTTATATTATTATTAAGTGAAAGTTCCATCAATACATACGCCATTGACAACCACTAGCCCCAATAGTGGAACATTACCGTCAATATCGCCTGCTCTTCAAAACAAGTGTACTCGCTCTATGTTCTGGAGAAGCCAAGGCTCATCATAATACTCCCATGCCTTCTCTAAGCCTAAGTCTAGCCAAAAGCTTGTTTCCCAAAATCATGTTCTATGAGTTATGAGGTTTTATTTATAGCAAAGGGTGGGCACGATGCTTGACATTCCCCTTTGACTCTTTGACAACCCTCATGACTCTTCAACTTCTCTACTAATAACTCATTACATTACATAGTGACAGTTGACATTCCACTAATGACACCTGGAATTTCACTTGAAACATATTTACAAATAATATACATTTTCCACATATACCCATGTGAGACAAAATAAGCTAGAGATGACCGAAAAAGACAAAACACTATGACTCAGAAGTTTGGGGAAATACCAACTTGGCAACCTCCACTTGATGCTTCTCGCTGATGTACTCATGCCAAGCTTGGCACTATGTGATGACATCCCCAAACCACTTGATGGTGTCTTCCTGATAGTGAACTCTTTCCCCCATAACATCTAGTTATATGGTATTGGAGCCTATATCCAACTCGTCCTAAAGCATGTGCAACACGTCTTGAATACTGTGAGACCACTGATGTACCTATGCATGTTTTCTGCACTCAACTCCAAGTCATCATTAGTGGCCTCTCGAATTAGCTACCCCATGTACCTAACGATATCTAGCTAGAATTTATTCTTTTCCTTAGCTTTGGTGAGGGAACCGATTGACGGGATAATGCGCGTTCTCACCATGACATCCAAAATTTTGTACAATCGTGCATATGAATCCTATATGTTGTTGATGAACAGGTTAAGCTACTTGTAGATCTGGATCAACATATAAACCTATGCTTTGTCTAGATTTGCCTATGGCTTCATCATATTTTGCTAGTGAAGTGGGGCCCCTTTGTACCACAATTTCCACTCTTTCACACGGGTGGTGGTAGCATGTATGTTCCTAAGAGTTTGAACAAACTCCTTACTTGTCTGGTGCAAGCCATGCATATGGACAACTCCTTTATGCACGATGAGAAAATCATCATAGAATTTCTGCATGGTGGTCTCAAGTCTTGATACTACAACGAGTATCACTTTCCTCATCTCTTCCATTATGGAAACTGCACTTTGCTCTTGAGATTGTTATCCCTCTTGCTTAGCTTCTTGTAATTTCTTTTCTAGTTGTTCATTCTCGCCCAACAAGTACTTGACATTGGAGCTTGTTTCTTTCGCATAGGAAAGGTGTATTTGGCAAGGGTGGGTGAATTTTTCCTAGTGTTTGACACTATCACCCTTTCCTTTATGAATGTAGGTGATGTGTAATCACCTGGAAAGTGCTTCCTTCATGCCTGTACAATATTCTATCGTCACATGACAGATTGTACACATCCATGACCAGATCATTATTAAGGAGGATAACATATTCTTGTTCACTCAAGAATAGTTCTAACACTGGAGGTGGCGGAGATTGAGAGGTGGTCTCAAGTGCTCTTGGCATGAGGTCAGTGTGTTCATTTTGTGGCTCCTTATTTAACTCCAGTTCTATCTGCTCAATCTGCCAAGTCATTTCCCGATCCCACATCTGTTCATTTTCTACCTCAATTGCTGGTTGTTCTTACTCCTCAACCAGTATGGGCATTATTTTCTCTATCATTGCACCTTGCCTTTCTTATTCCTCCTATTTATGCTTTTCTTCTTTTTCTCTTCTTCTCATCTCTTGTCCCTCCCTTAGCTTCTTCTCCATTTCCTACAACATCAGTTCTACTACCTGCAAGCTCCACTTTTCTCTTCCTCCACTCTATTGTTGGTGTCCTCTTCTTCCTTTTTGTTTTACTACCAAAGCTTCCTGCATGAATATTGAATACACTTTTACTCTGCAACTTTGTTCTCCCTTTATTTTTTCAACAACTTCTTCTTTCCGTGATCTTGTACTAGATTTCTACCTTCTGCTACTATTGTTGGACTTGCTGCCATGTTAGTGTTCACTCCTTTTCTATGGACAGTTGAGTGTTTGCATATATTGGAAAGATAACTAGCACTTTCTCAACTACTCCCTCAGTACTACTTCTAGTGTTCTTTCCTGAAGAACCTCTTTGGTGCCATGGTACAAGTACTATTGGAGAGAAGTGCTTCACGAGTGTAGTACTTGTGGAACGGAAAGGATGCACATGGAAAGAAAAACTTAGCTCTTACAAATCTCGCTTCATTGCATGATCAGGTATTAATCTAGCCATCTAATGACTAACTAACTATAGGAACAAAACACTATGTAGTCCCAACAATTAGTGTGGAAGCTTTATGATTGAAACTGCATGATGCGCAGTTCAGTCTGGGGCAAAGCCTAGGTGAGATTGTGCATTGTGCAATATCAATGACCAAGCTAGGATACTGGCTCCTAGAACTATGTACTGCGTAGTTGGAGCCAGGCCAGGACAACCTCTGTGCATTTCGAGAAGCCAAGGAAAAGGCCTTGAGCTACCAAATTGCACAATGCATGCAAGTCAATGTGAGATGGAGGCAAGGGGAGCCCAGATCTGCCCAAAGGGAGTGTGCAATAAAGAATATATGAAGGATTGTGTGATGATGAGTGCATATCTGATTGAGTGATGATGCATGCAAGTAAAAAAAGTGCAGGGACCAATCAAATAGAAGGAGAATGATGCATGTGTAGAGAGTTGCCGCAACGATGACCATTAGTACAAAATCAAGGTAATGCATGTGACACTTTGTAAAGGCAATGAAAAATTTAAAACAAAACTTATACAAGCTAAAAAAAATTAAAACATCAACAATCACTCAACAAAACAACTGAAGAAACACTCTCACAAGCTAAACAAGCAAACACGACAGAAAAGGTGACAAAAGATGATAAAAGAAAAACTCACCCAGAAAAGCGACAATGATTCTCCGAATGTTCCTTGATATCCTCAGTCATGATAGAGCTTGATGATTGAGTATACAACTGAGCTCTAGAGGCATCTGTTACATCGAATTTGGAAAAAAATGAATTCATGATGTGCATGCTTGAGATCAAGGACAAAAGCGACACATGGTTGAAAGTTCTAAAGGTAGCATTGTGCCACCTTAAAAAAACTAATAATAGATATTTACTTCCTAGAGATGATTTTTTCTTTTCCAGCAGAAGCTTCCATGCATTTCTTCGAGAGATTGCACAATTCTGAAAAGGACTATGCAACTCACTAGCTCATGCATTAGGCAGCTGCTGAGGGAAAGCTTTTGCGCAATTTCTGGGTTGAGTGGTTGAGGCTACCTCCCATGCTCTACACAGTTTCCCATCCGAAGGTAAGCTATCAACTGAATATGTGCAGTTTTGGAGTCAAAGGCTCACTGTGGGCTTGGACTATGCAATTCCTAGACTGAAGGCTGGTTTCCTTCAAGGATTCTGCAGTTGACTAAGGCAGGCATGGAACTAGGTTAATACAAAGTCAAGAGACCAGCTTGTGGGTTAGAAAGAAAAGCAAGTTAGAAAAAACAAGTGGTAAGGAGATGATAAAACTAAAATAAAGCATAAGTACCTGGGTCAGCATAATATGAGTTGCTGTGAGTTTAGGAGGGAGGCTCGAAAATGAAGCATAGGAAAATTTTTGGAGGGCGGTTGTAGCCACTACAACAATAGAAAATAAGGAGAAAATATAAACACAGTCAATCTCTAACAATACTTGATTAATTCTCTAATGAAAATAATGGATGGAGAGAATTATATCTATCTCAGATACCACAGAAAAATGAGTATAATGATGAAAATACTTATACATACACCCCATGAAGACTTTGAACCCCGTGTGTAGTAATTGAGTAGCATGGCGAGTTTGCACAACGACCTCTTCCACCTGAGTTTAAAACAACATCTTCTGACCTTCTGCAACCTTTCAAATTTCTCAGAGTGCGAGATGCAATGGAGTATAAATGAACACAACTTTGAAAACAATTGAAATTTGTGCGTCAACATTCCTTGCTTCATGCCATGAGAGTGAATTTTGAGTAGAGGAAGAGTGGAGAAAATGAGGTGACATGAGGATATGATTCACTGATCAGACGAATGATGAGAAGTAAACACCACTAACAAACCCATAATAACTCTAACTAAATGAACCTAACTGACATGACTTTGACTTATGATGAATGAAACCCCATGAAATGACCCCTTGAACCATCTATGACTCATTTTCCCTCCATGAGTACAATTTTAAAAGCATGACCTTATGACCCTCTCATGAATTCTAGACTTTCACAAATTTCAATTTTGGGTTCCAACACCCCTTCCATGACCCATATATTTACAAGAGTTTAACTATTTTGACCTCTTTACATAAGGGACTCTTTAGACTATGACACATAGTGACCCATAGGCTAAACTTGACCAATAGACCCCCAAGCTGAATAGTAAGAGGAAAACACACTTTGATTCCTAGACTATAGGACCCTAACATGGTGAAAATCACAGGGAAAGGGACTATCCACACCAGGAAAATGGTGGACCAAATATTTACACTACCTAAGAGGCATGAAAAGTGGGTGACGTAGCTATGAGTTTGCCCATGATTTATGCAACTGTAGATAATGGACAGACAAACTACTAGGCAACCATTATTGAGACGCAAGGTAAGCCCCGTAATAAATTTGTTTCCATTTTAATTGATCCCGGTTCTAACTACAACTATAAGATCCCAGAGCTCATGGAAATATGCAATTTGGCCAAGAAATTTCATGAAGAGCCCTAGTTGGTTCAATTGAAAATAGGAACAAAAATCAAAATTAATCATTGGGTGAGATCACGTGCATTTGAGCTCTGCAATATGCCCACAACAACACATTTAAATTTATTATTGTTAGGTGTGTATGGTGTATTATTGGGCATGGATTGGTTGTGCTTGTACAGGATCAAAGTGGATTTATATGAAAAGGCAATTGAATTCCTAGTTGAGGCTAGAGAAAGAAAAATATTACATGACAAGTGAAAGCCAATTTCAGTCAGGTTGATTATAGCACTGTAGGGCAAACATAGTTGCTGGAAAGGTTGCAAAATGTATGTTGTACAAACATTCAATGGTGAAAAATATAGTGACAACATAGGTTAAGAAGAAATTGAGATTCTGAAGAGGTATCCTGTGTTGGAGTAGTTTGAGGATGTGTTTCCGACATACATTTCGTGTTTACCTCCCCATAGGGAAATCAATTTTTCTATCGAATTAGTGCTTGGAGCAACACCAAAATCTAAGACACCATATCAGATGAGCACGCCTGGATTGGCTGAGCTAAATCTATAGCTAAAGGAAATGCTTGGCAAAGGTTACATTCGACCAAGTGCGTCACCGTGGGGAGCTCTAGTACTCTTTATGAAGAAATAAGACATGACACTTAGACTTTATTTTACTAGTTGAGGGGAGAAGCAATATTCTCCAAGATTTTTTTGAGCTCCGAGTACCATTAGGTGCATATTAAAGAGAAGGATATTCATAAAATTGCTTTCTGGACAAGATACACCCACTATGAGTTTGTAGTGGTACCCTTTGGGCTTACTAAGTCACCTGCCACATTCATTTGTTTAATGAATAGTGCATTGCATCCTTATATGGATAAGTTTGTGATTGTCTTTGTGGATGACATATTGGTGTACTCAAATATTGAAGAAGAGAATGAAAGACACTTGGATGTAGTACTACAATTGTTGAGGGAGCACAAGCTCTATGCAAAGCTCAACAAATGTGACTTCTTCAAATCACAAATACCCTATTTGGGGCATATTATCTCCAAGGAGGGGATATCAATTGACTGAGAGAATATCAAGGCTATAATAGAGTGGCCGACACCAAATAATGTGAGTGAGGTCAAATCATTTATGGGGTTGAGAGGTTACTACAAGAGGTTCATCAAGAACTTCTCCAAGATAGTCCATCCTACCATGTCATTGCAAGGAAAAGGGAAGAAATTCAAGTGGACAACTCAATGTGAAACATGATTTGAGAAATTGAAATAGTTTCTCACAAATGCACCAGTGTTGAGGATTGTAGATCCAGACCAGGATTTCATGGTATTCACAAATGCTTGCAAGGAAGGGCTCGGTGGAGTCTTGATGCATGAAGGACAAGTAGTTTGTTATGAGTCAAGGAAATTGAATGAGCATGAGGTAAATTATATGACTCATTCTCTAGAGATTCCCACCATCATTCATGAGTTGAATACATGGAGGCATCATCTCCTTGGTATGAAATTTACACTTATGATAGTTCACAATGAGCTTAACTAATTATTTGGGAAACCCAAGTTGAACGCGATACAAGCTAGGTGGTTGGCCATAATTAGTGAGTTAAAATTTGAAATAAATTCCATCAAAGGTGAAGAGAAAAGGGTTTTTGATGCACTTAGTAGGATGATTCAATTGAATTACCCGATAGCCATAAGCTCTTACGAAGTGGACCTAGTGGAAAGAGTAAAAAATGAGGAACAACATGATGAAAGTTTTTGATAGATGAAAGAAAAGCTCCAACAAGATGGTGGGGATGAGGAGTATAATCTCACCAATATCATTATAATAATATTCAATAAAAAAATCTATTTGCCAAACAATGATGAATTGAAAAGGCTCATAATGAGTGAATTCCATGTTAAGCCATATTCAAGTTATCCAGGGTACCAAAAGAGACTCACAACCATTAAAAATTTCTACTATTGACCAAAAGAAGTGTTTGATTTTGTTGTTAAATGCATCAAATTCCAACAAGTGGAAGCAAAATGCAAATCCAGTAGGCTTATTACAACCCATTCCCATTTTGGAATAGAAATGGGAGGTGATCTCCATGGATTCCATCACAATTTTACCAAGAACCTTTAGGAAACATGATAAAATTATGGTGGTGATTGAAAATTTGAGCAAGGTGGATCATTTTGTGGCAATCAAATCCACCAATACCACTAGTGAGGTGGCCTAAATTTTCATAAAAGAGATAGTGAGGTTGCATGGAGTTCTAAAGAAAAGAATCTCATATACAAATGCCAAGTTCACTTCAAGATTTTGCAAGGAAATATTTGCAATTTTGGGGACAAAGTTGGCATTCGATACAACATATCATCCATAAATGGATGGGAAAAAATACAAGACAAATAGAATCCTCAAAGACATGTTGAGGAGGTATGTGATGTATCAACCTAAGAAGTGGGAAGAGTATCTTCCACCTGTAAAGTTAACATATAACAATGGGTACCAAGAATCCATAAAGATGAGTCAATTTGAAGCACTTTATGGGAGGATTTGTAATATTACTATCAGCTGGAGTGATCCAGTGAAGAGGGTCCTTATTAAGCCTGACATACTCAAGGAGATGGAGCAAGAATTTCAAGTCATTAAACAAAATTTGAAGGTGGTATAGGAAAGGAACAAAACCTTTGGAAATCAACCTAGGGTGCATGAAGAGTTCCAAGTTGGGGAACATGTTTACATGAGGATCAAACCCAAGAGTATTTCCTTGAGTATTGGGTCATGTGCCAAGTTGGCATCACGATATTGTTGGCCTTTTTAAATACTTGAAAGGAGTGGACTAGTTTCCTATATGATGCCCTTACCTGCATTGTTTAAAACCCATGATGTTTTTCATGTTTATGTGCTTAAAAGATATGTGAAAAATTCTAATAATGTAATTGATTGGTTTGTGTTACAAGTGGAACCAAAAGGGAGAGTTCTAATGAGAATCAATTTTCATACTAGACCAGAGGAACCTCATGCTATGGAATCAAGCAATAGAGCAAGTCAAAGTGTAATGGAAACACTTTGGGCCTAAGGAAGCCACTTGGGAAATGATTGACTTCATGAAGGAAACATATCCTTTTTTGCTTGTTGGTTGAAGAAAATGTGTATATAATTGTAAATAATGTATAGAGTTGTACATATAAAGCTCCAAAAAATAGTAAGTGTGTTTTTTATCTTGTTTCCTATGTTTCATATGGATAGAGAACACTAAGGACAATGTTCCCTCAATGGGGAGGGGTTGTGATAGCCCCAACCATGTTCTCTCATAAAATGTAATGTAAATATTTTTGCAAAAAAATATAAAATGGGATCAATAATGGGACACATATTACAGAGATAAGGAGGTTACTTGTTGGGGAAAATGTTAAATTGTTCCTTACCACATAAAATCTGAGTTAGTATACAATTGTTGGTAGTTGGGCAAAAGGGAAAATGTGAATTTTCCCATTAGTTTTACTTTTACAAAAATGGACAAGCAATAGGGACAGAGACTTAAAAATAAATGAAAGGAGAAGTTTCTAGTTGGTGTAGTGTGTTGGCCATTCACTACAACCAATTAAATACACCAATAAAATACCTGATAACATATATATAGGTGGCACACAATTTATTGGCTGATAAGATTTTGTGTCGGGGAGGCTATCTAAATGTTTTCCAAGGAAAAATCCAATTGGATTTTGGAGAGGACAACATAGGAGTTAGGAGATGATGTTGGAACTACAAAGGAGATAGACAATAGGGGAACACCAAGATTCCACTTCTGAGGCAAAGGAGAGTAGAGAAGGGGAGTTCAATGCTGATGCAAGAGTAAATCGGAGAAAGTAGAGGAAGGAGGTTGACAATTTCTGAGTAGAGAATGAAGTGTGTTCTATTGTTGAGAAGAGGAAAGATGAATTGTGTTTCCAACATTCCATTAGAGGAGAATATTTTCTAGTTGGCATGAGTCTAGAAGAAAATGTTTCAAGTGAGGTGGAATTTACCTTTGGAGTCCCCACGAACTAGAGGGTGGAGATGGAATTTCTTAGAAATTTGTGAGGGTCACGGTGGAGGAAATATTCCTAGAAAATTCATGGAAGTTTTTTGAAGACCACTGTTATTTATTAGATTGGTTCCTAGTTCTGGAGTCCTTTTATCTGGGTGGAACCAATGTGCCCCATGTGCACTAGTTGATTTATAGTTCAGTTGAAGGGAGGATATGGGAGCATCTTTGGTTCCTGGTTCATTTGGTAGTTGTGCGTGAGTCCCTAAGCATTAATCCCTCGAGCTATGGAATCTAACTTGGGGTGATAGTTGTAAGTGAAGATTAGCTATAATATTATGGTTGGGTGGAGAGTCCTTGCCTAATACTCAGTTGCCCAAAATTTGTAAACATAAGCGTTCTTCTCATATTTGTTCTGAATGTATGTTTCCTTTCTGGTTTAAAGTAATGACATTAAAATAATCATTATTTCCTGTGATTATTTAGTTATAGTGTTGGGTTGTGTTATATTCTTTCCCCATAGTTAACAGGGGGTTTGAAGGGCACCCGTAACCCCACTTTACGGGATCCGGGGTAGCGCCCCAGAAATTTTTGGTTT
>APFE031128680.1:0-15208 GCA_000404065.3 Pinus taeda
AAAATAATAAAACTAAAAAAACTGCTCTAATACCAATTGATGCGGCCCGTCCACGCGGCCCTCTCCAGCTCACCTACCCACGGTACTTTTGGATAGGGTATGTTGATTGTGGTTGATTAATAATCTTTTGGCTCGATCCGGTATTTATTTCGGCAGTACTTACCTGCTTACCTCCTGGTACCTTACCCCTTCTCTAGCTAACACCTGTCCACCTCGTTTACGCTGCAACCCTAATCCTCCGGTTACCCTTTTGGTTGGTTTACTTCGCGCTCATTGTCATTTCTCACTGTGCTTTTCGTCGCTCTACGACCTAGTTTCGAGCTCGGCTTTGTCTCTGTGCTATCAGTCGATACTCCGTCGATTTGCTATGGATTTCTCACTCAGCTGTTGGGTTTTTCACTGTGATTCCGCCTGTACAATTTATTCACGCGTCTGTTGGTAAGTTGTGACTTTACCAGGAGTTTTTTGCTGTCGGATTCTTCCATGGATTGCTCGGTCGACTGTTAATTTGTTTCTGTGATTGTTGATTTATTTTGGTCAATGGCGCTGTATCATATGGTTGTTTCTCAATGTGGAGGGTTCTGGTAGGCTCAGTGGCTCTGTGCGTTCGATGGCTCTGCAACAGCTTCTCTCGGCATCCACCTTCTCGTCCAGGTAACTTCTCATTCCATGCTATAGTTCCTTTTCTGTTTTTCGAATGGTAATTGACCAAAGTGGCCCCTCCGTGGTCAGGTTTCGGTCTTGTCGAACAGTGGAATCGTTCACCCTCAGGTAACGTGCCTTCCCTCTCCCCCGTTCTTCGTCCTTTCGATTATCTCATTCCTCTGTTATTTAGATTGCTGGTCGAGTCCTTATGTTCAGGGTTTGGTTATTTTGTTAAACCCTAACGTGCTCCCCTTTTTCCCTTTTCAGGTGACAGCTCCGTGGCTCCTCGCACCAGATTGTGCTTACACCTTGGGTAGTTCTATGCTTATTTATTTAGTTGTCTTTTAAATCGTTAGTTTGCCTGTAGTCGCTTGCTGGTTCTTGATGGTTAGGTGCCCTGGTGGCCTCCGGTTCTTCACTGTAATATTGTGTCTGTATCTTGGTAGTTATAATGGTTAAGGGTTTGATTATCCCAACCGTGGCCGTGGCCCTTTTACTCTGCTGTCGCGTCTGTCATTTGTGGGAATGGTTCATTGAACCCTTGTCGAGTTTCATTGTAATCGTTTGGACTTTATCCGGCCTGTACTGTAATATATATGCATATATTTTGAATTTGCAAATGTTTAAGATCGATTTTCTGGGTTTTGTTCTTACCCGGTTTTGACCTGGGGTCGTTATGCTCCTGGATTCTGCTACTCTGCTTTCGTCTATTGTTTGTTAGACTGGACTCGTCGTGCACTTGGTTGTTTGGGCTGCCGTCACTATGTTCTTCACCTGCACTGTTATTTGACTATGTATTTGTTTACATATATATGAATCTCTGTTGGTGACTCTCGGTCACGGCATTTATCTATTGAAATAGTTTACACAGAATGTTATTTCTCAGAAACTTTGAAATGTATAGAATTTAAATAAGCTGTCTATACATTTGTTAGTACACAGGAATTCTTAGATGAAGGAAAAGAACTATTCTTCTCTGTCTATTTCTTGAATATGCTTCTTTTCTGTTAGCTGCCGAACCCCTGTAGGATTTCGGTTTTTGCCATTTATACATCTTGAGGTGATTCGGTAGATAACTGTCAGTAGTGACCTTGTACAATTTGGTTATTAAATTATGTTTTCTTGTTTCCAGTTTCTATTCGACAGTTTATAAAACCGACTTTGCCTATTTGTCACTACGGTCCCACAAAGGGTGATTGAATACATTATTTGCACTAATCTAATTTATTAACTACAATTAATTACTGATAGCTACAGTAAAGTAAACTAAGTAAGATTTCCCAGCAGAAACTAAATAGACTATGATTGACCTTGTAAGAAAAATAAAATGAAACTGTAAAAACTTGACAGTCTTGCTGTCCGTCCTCAAACTATTTAACCTTTCCAGTCTTCTTCTGAAACTCTGTCCCCGTTGTCTCGGTCTTCACCCTGTCGACCAGATGCTCCTGCATCACCTAGTTTCTTTTACTTATGAGCTAAATCTTAGGAAGAGATTTTGAAAATTGAAATTAAAGGTTATTATTATTCTAATACAACATTGGCATTGACACTATCCATTTGTATTTCAATCATGGATTATCTATTAAATTGTGTCCTATATTAAGCTTCATATTATTTTTCCTAATATTTTATGGTACCTCCATTTACCATCATTGGTTGCAATTATGTTGTTGGATATATGAAATAGTTGAGAAGTTTTGCTAATTTTTAATTGTTAAGGTTATGAGTACTTCCTAGTGTTAACCTTCTCTTTTTAATATATCCTTCTATATTTAGGGTTTGTGGAGAATTTATACCAACCAATACAGCTAAAAATATTATTGGAATAGTGTTCACTAGCTCTAGATGTTGTGATTGTTCCAATTCTTGATCTTCTTCCTCTACATAAGATATGTAGAATAATTTCTTCTCACTTCGTTTATGTCCCTTATTATACTTGTTGTCATAGTTGAAACATAGTCTATTTTCATCTTATTTCAAGCATTTGTTCAAGAGTCAATGTTGTTGGTTCATGGTAAGGACCATAATATTCATTATAGTTATTAGTGATTGATTTTCTAGTGGCCATGTTTTTACTTTCAAGTTTCTTGCCACACTAAAAGCACAATTTATAGATTTGGGTTGAAGGATGTGAACATCTTGTTGGATGTCTTCCTTTAAAGTTCCCATAAGTCTAACAAGTTATCATCTAAATTATTATTTACTATGAGACTGGACTTTTGGAATTTTTGAATGTTCTCTATAGCTAGACACTATTTTAAAATATTTATAGATTGACTAAATAATGTATTTCTCTTAATATACCCATATTGGGCTATTAATTATTTTGTAAAAGTGGACCAAGATAATATAACAATATTTTACTTTCACAAAGCCATTGATATCATACATGCTGGTATTGTTCTAGAAACAAGGATGCAATATTTACCTATTGTAAGAATTCCACTTGGTGTAGATCAAAGTAGTAGTAGTTTGTTGGTGCATACTTGAAGCATTGATGATGTGGATCTTGGATTAAAAATCCATGATTATGGTTTTTCCACTCAATATTTGTGCTCTCAAATTGTGATAGCATACTCCACATATAAGATTGATTCTCAACAAGGAAAATTTTAAGGATGAAAATTTAGAAACCTTGGAAAATATGACTCGTCCCTCATACAAAAACTGTAACATGTTTGAGGATAATTTTGCAAAAGTACTCAAATTTATAATGATTTTTAATGTGATAAATAGAAATTATGCTAATGATTTATTGAAAAATGAAAATTAACAAATCCTTCTTTTGGAAAAAAAAAATCGAAAATTAGCCCACCTATGAATATTAGCACCTAAAAACTTTCTAAATTTTCAACACCATGCCTCTCATTATGTTCATGATTTCCTTGGATCTCCACATCCATTTTAGGAAACCTATAAAAGATAATACCATGGCATTCATATATTTATGTTTTCCATTCTTATTTTCATTAATCTTCTTTTCCATTTCACTTTTAAGATTTTCTTGAGAACCTAATAAATCCACATTTCTAAACACACTCTCATCCATTTAGTTAACTTTCTTCTCCATTTAAGATAGCCCAAATTATAATTCTTCACTTTCTTCTTGAATAAAGGATTAAACTTCAATAGATTTAAGTGGTGTATTAGATTTATTTGGAGGAATGTTGGAAACTAAAAACAATACTCTTTATTATCGAAAATTTCAATGTTATAACAATATTTGCCTCTCCACTGTAGTGAGACAAAGCCTAGTTCAACTTATCTTGTTCACTGGCTAGAATGCATCCTCTTTCTCCCATTTTACATATATGAGTAAGAAAATTACATAATTGAGTATTTATTCATAATTATTTTCTCACAATTTCATAATTATGAAATAAAAACTCATAATTGGTGAGTTGTTATTGCTTCATTCATGTGTCATGGAGTCTATCCATGAATTGTGTCTACCCAATTCACAAGAGAAGAAGCCTATGTTCTCATGGTCCCAAGCATCTAGATACATCGTTGGGAGTCTAAGAAAAACATATATAATGAGACCCTTTCAAGGGGAGTGGGATATAAAGAGAGTATAAATTAGTTAATTATGCTGACATATTTACGTGAGAAGCTTTTCTTTCACATTAGATATACCCAACTCATAGATAAGTCAAGGAGACAGAGTTACTAGGGATCAAGATGGGGGTCTCACTATTTGAACGTATAAACTATATTTTACTTCTTATGGTATTAATGGAAAAAGTGTCATTTTCTTCATATTTTATTCTCCCTTCTACTTGAATTTTATTTAAATGTTTTTATGGTTTCTAGTGTAAAGATGTATAGGCATAAGCCTTTTCACCACTTTATGTGGTATAAACAATTGTTGATGTACTTAATTTAGATAGTTTCACTTGATTTCCATCACACAATATCTCACAGATTCAATGAAAATGTTGATGGAGAAACAATTACTTACATTCTAAGAATATTTAGAGATAACAAAATTGATAACTTTACATGGGAGAAATACCTAGTGATTATGATATATTTCTCTTTTCTATATCATTTTTCTTGGTTAATTTATGAATAATTATGTATTGAATCCTATCTATTTTCTCTATCCATTGTTTTTATTATTTTTTGATGTAATTTTGTATTGTTTAAATGCCCCCTCATTTTTAGATCTAATTTTATTTTAAACCATATATCTTTGAAAAGGAGAATAAAACATGTCATTGGCTTTAGATCAAATTCTATGACTTTGAGTGAAACAACAACAAGTATTCCAAGGAATGGATTCCAAGTGTCCATCTTCCATATATTATAGGGACTACTGATAAGATTGCAAGGATTCTCAAAATGCATAGTGTCCCTATGACCTTTGGGCACCTTAACACCATTCGTATGTCCCTCAGATCAGTGAAGGATCTCATCGACCCTAAAGATATGAAAGGGGTATATATTATCCCTTGTTCCTATGGGACCCTCTATATTGGGGAGACTGGTCACTCCATTAATCAAAGGATTAGTGAGCACGTAGTGGACCTTAAGCATAGGAGAGTCAAGTCTTTCGCGTTAACTGAACATGCTGAGAAAACCAATCATCATGTTTATATTGAGAAGACTAGTGTTATTGCTGAAGTTTCACACTTCCATCATTGAAAATTTAGGGAAGCTCTTAGATTGAAAAGAGGCCGAGCAATCTCAATAGAGAGGATGGCTAGAAAATGAGTAGGTGTTGGGTCCCAACAATCTCTTCTTAGTCGTTTTTTCTACCCCCTCCTTGTTTTTTGACTCTTTTTTTTCTTGTTTTTTAAGATATTTAAGTTAACTTTTTTTTTTTTTTTTTTATATAAGGTACTTATACATTTTCTTTCGTTGTTGTTGTTATTATATTAGATTAATTCTATTGTTTATTTTATTTAACTGTAATATTAATTTTCTCGCTTTATCTATCATCTATCTATCTATCTACTCCTATTCTATCTATCTAATATTATCTATATATATATATATTATATATTAAATATATATATACGGTAATATTATTTTATCTTTTTCATTTTTAATAATTATTTTTTTCCCTGATTATATTTGTACCACATACCAATTTTAATTATTTATATTTTATATTATTATTATTATTTATTTATTTTCTTATTTTTTAACATTTAGAATTAAGTTAACTTGATTTCGTTCATATTTGATTTATTCCTACTAGCTGTTTATTTAAAACTATAATATATTGAATACTATCTATCATCATAAATAATGAATAACTATAGTATAAAGTCAGTAACAACTAGTTTCCATTTAAATACTAAATAACTTATAATTTTTAATTATTAAACAACACCTTTTTAACTAACCAGTAACACCAATTAAAATTATTTTATGTATTTATATATTTTTATTGGTTACCTAATATAACTAATTTCCATTAAACTATAAAAAAATTTATCACCTTGGTCCTAAAGTCAAAATTAGTCGTTGGTCAAGTTAGCTATTGGAGGTTGTGCTCAGACTATTTAACGTGCTTAGCTGGATCTGGTTCTTCAACTTGTCGTGACGATGAAACATGTCGACAAACGGTATTTCATGTGGTTTTCGCTGAAAAAATTCTCGTAAACTTGATATGGATCACAGAAGCCTCAAATCTACAATTGAACCCCTACACGGAAAAGCCATTGCAACCAAGGTTCATAATTTTGAACGGGCACGCTTGCAAGTTTGAAGGTTGAAGACAGATATAGATTTTCTTAAAAGATACAGAGACTCCTCCATCATCTCTGTCTTTGCCTAGATTAATCATCGCCTTCACACTCCCCAAAACCATCAAGTTTTCCTTAAGGCGAGTTTGGTGTTAATAAGGGCAGAAATTAGTAGGGTCAAAAAATCCCTGAATCTGCTTTCTCATTTTCTTTTGGATTTGCATCTGGATCTTTGGAAGTTAATTTTAGCCTCCTTTTGGGAAATAATAGATGTCTATACGGCTCTGAAGTCCCTTCGGTTAGAGGAGATTCGGAAGCAGAATCAAGCTTCTAAGTTTCAAAGAATAGAGCCGTGGGAGATGTTTCCCATAGCCGTGTCTTATTTGGTAAAATCTCAGCTCTTAATGATTGGTTATCTGTCAGCTCAGGTGGGGTGGTCTATTTTTTTGCTTCACTGGAGGTCCATGATAACTTAGCTCCCTCTGATGGAACCAATCCAGTCTCTTCGGATCTTTTTTTATTTGTATTAGGTTTTGTTTTACTGGAGAGTATTGACTGATGTCATTTCTGTGCAAAAGAAGACCGAGCTACCCTTGCACGCTACAGATTGGGGTTTCCTTTACATGTGAACATTCTTCCCAGGGCCTGCGTTGAGGGAAATCACTTTGAGGTTAATGAGTGCTCTCCTCTTGTTGCCAACCCTCTAGAACGTAATTCCTTTCGAGGCGTAAGTCAGGTTTCGCATGGTAACAACCTAGCTGTGGGTAACTCTTTGTCGGTGTGGAAGAACATTGTGCCAGCTTCAGGTTCCAGACCAACACTGAATGTTTCTAATCCAGTTGTTTTAACTATGCTTACACCTAATGATAACTCCACTACCTCGGTGCGTAGAAGGACCTCGAAGCCAGGAGTTGATTAGGCAGGTTTGGTGTGGTCAGTGGGGGTTCTGATTCAGTGGTTTTAACTGTGTTTTCACCTATTGATAGCTCCATTTCCTCGATGCATAGTAGGACCTCAGAGCCCAGAGTTGATTTGGCAGGCAAGTTTGGTGTGGTCAGCGAGGGTTCAATCCCTTCTCCCCACTCTTCTTTCTTTGTTAGTGAATCCTGCATCAGTAATAAATTTTATATAATAATATTAATTTAATTAAATATAATAATAATAATAATTAATTATATGAATAATAATAATACATTAATAAATAATATTTATTAATAGATTAATCAAACATACAAATATAATGAATTAATTGCTAATTAATAAAATAATTTAAGATTAATAAAATAATAAACAAAAGTAATTTAAAGTTAAAAATAATAATAATGAATAATAATAATTCATAAGGTCCGGCTTAGTATATAATAATAAATAATATATATATATATTATAGATATTATAACTTATAATTATATATATATTATATAATAATATATAATATAATATGTATTTATCACTCTCGTCGAGAGAGTTTCTCGTCAAAAATAATGTCGACAATAATCGATCAAATGTGGTGCGAGGATGGACCCCATTATGGGGTTGTGAATACGGATCGTCGACATAAGAACATAATTTGTGGAGAATGGCGGATAATGCACTCAAACAAACTACAACAAGTAAAGTCTAACATAATAATAACACCTGTATTAATAATAATTATTATTACTGTTATTATAGCAATGATAATATTATTAGTAATAATAATAATTTGTTGGTCGAGATTAATAAGGATTCAGTATTTAATGCAAACATTTATATCATGGAAAATAATAAGATATTGAATTTGGATAATAATAATAGTACTAATGGTATTAATAATCTTCACCCTTCTTCTCATTCTAATAAAAAGGTTATTAATCTTTCCAGTTTCTCCTTTCCCCCTTGTGTTTTTAAAGTTTTGTGTAAAGGCTTAAATTTTGCCTTAGCCCCTTAGAAAATTGCTATGGATGATATCATTTATGACATAGATTTTGGGATCAGAGGTTTACCTAATAGGATCCAAGATTCTATTAGGCAAGATTGTGCAGTTGTCTTGAGAAAGGCTAAGCCCCTTAAGAGCAACCTTAGTAAGGAAGAATCGGTAGCTCTCAAATCCTTAAACCAAAACAAAGATATCATTGTTCTAAAGGCAGACAAGGGTGGTGTTTCCGCCATCCTTAACAAGGTTGATTACCGCAGCAAGATGTTGGATTATCTTCATAATAGTGGTAGCTACAAAAAGCTTCCAAAAAATCCTTTAAAGAAGGTTGGTAGGAATGTGGCTCTTGCCATTAAAGGCATTAGCTCAATGAGTTCCCTGCACCATAAACTCATTGAGAGCAACCTTATCACTCCTAGAATCTACGGTCTCCCTAAGATTCACAACGAAGGAGCTCCCTTAAGGCCCGTTGTCAACATCATTGGAGGTCCTACCTACCTTCTTGCTAAGCCCCTTGCGTTAAAGCTTAAGCCCTTAGTTGGTCGTACAGAGTCCTTCATAAAAGACTCTACTTCCTTTATTGATGAACTCAAGGACATTAAGCTTGACCCTAGGGACATTCTTGTTAGTTTTGATGTAGTTTTCATGTTCACTTGCATACCTATTGGTGATCAACCACCTAACAGATCCTGACACTACCAAGTTAGTTGAGATCTATCTCACTTCCACCTTTTTCAGTTTTGAGGGAGAGTTCTTCGAGAAAACCTGTAGGGTTGCCACAGGCTCACCCCTATCCCCTATCATTCTAATATTTTTATGGAGGATTTTGATTCCAAGGCTCTAAACTCTTCCTAGCTATTTCCAAAGCTTTGGAAAAGATATGTGGATAACACCAATGCCATTTGGTCTCACAGCTAAGAAGAATTAGATCTCTTCTTGGATCATCTCAAAAATAAATTCTCAGCCATTAAGTTCACTAAGGAGTAGGAGATTGATGGTTGCCTTTCGTTCCTTGATATTGTTATTTCTAAGAATAGTGATGGTTCACTCAGCCACCATGTTTTTTGGAAGAAAATGCATACAGAGCAATATCTTCATGCTAGTTCCCACCATTTCCGAGCACAAATGATGGGTGTTCTCATTACCCTTGCTACGCGAGCCCTAAGGATCTAGGATAAGAAGAGTTTTGAGAAAGGAAAACCCCATTTCCTTGATGTCTTTATTGAGAATGGTTATAGTAGATACATCAGTCAGAAGGCTTTCCTTAAAGCTCCCAGGAATTCTCTGACTAAAAGCGATCCGAAGGAACAGATTCCAAGTGTCCATCTTCCATATGTTTAGGGGACCACTGATAATATTGCAAGGATTCTCAGAATGCATAGTGTCCCTGTGACCTTTACGCCCCTCAACACCATTCGTATGTCCCTCACACCAGTGAAGGATCCTATCGACCCTAAAGATATGAAAGGGGTATATATTATCCCCTATTCCTATGGGACCCCCTATGTTGGGGAGATTGGTTGCTCCATTAATCAAAGGATTAGTGAGCACACAGTGGACCTTAAGCATAGGAGAGCTAAGTCTTCCACTTTAGTTGAACATGTTGAGAAAACCAATCATCATGTTCGTATTGAGGAGCCTAGTGTTATTGCCAAAGTTTCGCACTTCCATCATCGAGAATTTAGGGAACCTCTTGAGATTGAAAAGAGGTTGTGCAATCTCAATAGAGAGGATGGCTAGAAAATGAGTAGGTGTTGGGTCACAACACTCTCTTCCTATTCGTTTTTTCTGCCCCCCTCATTTTTTGGCTCTTTTTTTTCTTTTTTTTTAAGATATTTAAGTTAACTTAATTTTTTTTTAGATATTTAGGTTAGCTTAATATCATTTTCATGTTGTTATCATTATAATAATTATTATTATTTATCTCCCTCTCTCTCTCCCTGTTCTCTCTCCTCTCTCAATATAATAGGTATATAATATATAGACTATAGTTAATAGATGTATTGTTATTTTGTATTTTCTTGCGTTCAAATTTTCATTAATTAATTATTTTGTCTTTGCTGATATTTTTAATATTAGTACTTTTTATTAACATTACTTTCCGTACCTTAAATTTATATATATTTGACATATATCATATAATATTATTATTATTATTAATTTATTTGTTAAATTTAAGATATTAAGTACCTTAATTCTTTATTCCAAATTTTTATTAATGCTAATAACTTCATCTAACAATCTATTAATTTGATATTAACTTGATATATATAGATTAGATATAATATTGTAACGATTATAATATATAGATATATAATATATATATATTAATATATATATATATATATATAATTGAATAGATAATAATTAGATATCGATATTATATATAATATATACTATGATATATATAATATATAAATATAATAATTATGCAATATTATCAAGGGTTCCTTATATAACGTAATTTCATTAAATACCAAATAACTTATAATTTTTAATTAGTAAACAATACCTCTTTAACTAATGATTAACACGAATTAAAATTATTTTATATATTTTTATTGGTCACCTAATATAACTAATTTGCATTAAATTATAATAAAACTTATGACCTTGGCCCTAAAGTCAAAATTAGTCGTTCGTCAAGTTAGCCATTGGGGAATCTACTCAGACTATTTAACATGCTTAGCTGGATCTGTTTCTTCAACTTGTCCTGATGATGAACCACATCGGTTGGTTGGAAATGCGAATGGTATTTCATGTGATTTTCACTGATTTTTTTTTGTAAACTTAATATGGATCACAGAAGCCTCAACTCTACAATTGAATCCCTGCATAGAAAAGCCATTGTAACCAAGGTTCATCATTTTGAACGGGAACGCTTGCAGGTTTCAAGGTTGAAGTGAGATCTAGCTTTTCTTAAAAGATGTAGAGGCTCCTCCATCATCACTATCTTTTCCCAAATTAATCGTCACCTTCATACTCCCCAAAACCATTAGGTTTTCCTTAAGGCAAGTTTGGCGTTAATAAAGGCAGAAATCAGTAAGGTCAGAAAATCCCTAAATCTACTTTCTCGTTTTCTTTTGGATTTGCATTTAGATCTTGGGAACTTATTTTCGGCCTCCCTTTGGGCCATAATAGACACCTGTTTTGCTCTAAAGTCCCTTCGGTTAGAGGAGATTGGGAAGCAGAATCAAGCTTCTAAGTTTCAAAGAATAGTTGGAAATTCAACGTTACTTGATAGAGCCGTGGGAGCTATTTCCTGTAGCAGTCTCTCATCTGGTCAAATCTTAGCGCTTAATGATTTTTTATATAGAAACTCAGGTGGGGTGGTCTCTGGTTTCCCTTCAATGGAAGTCCATGATAAATCAGCTCCCTCGGATGGAACCAATCCAGTCTCTTCGGATCTTTGTTTATCTGTATTGGGTTATGTTTTACTAGATAGCATTGACCGGTGTTATCTCTATGCAAAAGAAGACCGAGCTGTCCTTGCACCCTACAGATTGGGGTTTGCTTCACAAGTGAACGTTCTTCCCAGGGCCTGCATTGAGAAAAATCACTCTAGGGTTAACGAGTGCTCTCCTCCTATTGCCAACCCTCTAGAACGCAATTATTTTCCAGGCATAACTCAGGTTTTGCATGGCAACAACCTGGCTATGGGCAACTCTCTATCGATGTGGAAGAACGTTGTGCTAGCTTCAGGTTCTAGACTAGCACTGAATGTTTCTGATCTAGTGGTTTTAACTATGCCTACACCTAATGATAGCTCCACTGACTTGGTGCATAGTAGGACCTCGAAGCCAGGAGTTGATTTGACAGGTTCGTTTGGTGTGGTCAGTGAGGGTTATGATCCGGTGGTTTTAACTATGTTTTTACCTATTGATAGCTCCATTTCCTCAGTGCTTAGCAGGACCTCGGAGCTAGGAGTGGATTTGGCAGGCCAGTTTGTTGTGGTCAGCCAGGGTTTGATCCCTTCTCCCCACTCTTCTTTCTTTGTTAGTAATCATGCGTGTAATAAATTGCCATATAATAATAATATAATTATAATAATAATAATATAATAAATAAAATAATACATAATCAAATAATGATAATAATAATAATATTAATTATTATTATTATATAGTAATTGTAATATTATTAGTAATAATAATAATTTGTTCATTAAGATTAATAACGATCCAGTATTTAATGCAAACATTTCTAACATGGAAAATAATAAGATATTGAATTTTGATAATAATAATAGTACTAATGGTATTAATAATCTTCACCCTTCTTCTCATTCTAATAACAGGGTTATTAATTTTTCCAATTTCTCCTTTCCCCCTTCTGCTTTTAAGGTTTTGGGTAACGGATAAAATTTTTCCTTAGCCCCTAAGAAAATTTCTGTCAATGATATCATTTGTGACATAGAGTTTGGGATCAAAGGTTTACCTGATAGGATCAAAGATACTATTAGGCAAGATTTTGCGGTTGTCTTGAGAAATGCTAAGCCCCCTAGGAGCAACCTTAGCAAGGAAGAATCAGTAGATTTCAGATCCTTAAACCAGAACAAAGATATCATTGTTCTAAAGGTAGACAAGGGTGGTGCTTCTGTCATTCTTAACAAGGTTGATTACCACAGCAAGATGGTGGATCATCTTCATAATAATGGCTCTTGCCATTAAATGCATTAGATCAATGAGTTCCATGCACCATAAACTCATTGAGAGCAACCCTATCACTCCTAGAATCTATGGTCTCCCTAAGATTCACAAGGAAGGAGCTCCCTTAAGACCCATTGTCAACACCATTGGAGGTCCTACCTACCTTCTTGCTAAGTTCCTTGCGTTAAATCTTAAGCCCTTAGTTGGTCATACAAATTCCTTTGTAAAAGACTCTGTTTCCTTTATTGATGAACTCAAGGACATTAAGATTGACCCTAGGGACATTCTTGTTAGTTTTGATGTAGTTTCCCTCTCCACTTTCATCCCTATTAATGAGTCCATGGAGGTGATCAATTGCCTAACATATCTTGACACTGCCAAGTTAGTTGAGATCTGTCTCACTTCCACCTTTTTCAATTTTGAGGGAGAGTTCTTCGACCAAAGCTATGGGGTTTCCAGGGGCTCACCTCTATCCCCTGTCGTTTCTAATCTTTTTATGAAAGATTTTGAGTTCAAGGCTCTAAACTCTTCCTCGCTCTTGCCAAAGCTTTGGAAAAGATATGTGGATGACACCAATGTCATCTGGTCTCATGGCCAAGAAGAATTAGATCTCTTCTTTGATCATCTCAACAATCAATTCTTAGTGATTAAGTTCACTAAGGAGCAGGAAGTTGATCGTTGCATTCCATTCCTTGATATTCTTATTTCTAAGAATAGTGATGGTTCCATCACCTACCAAGTTTTTCAGAAGAAAACGCATACTGAGCAATATCTTCATGCCATTTCCCACCATTTCCTGTCTCCAAAGATGGGTATTCTCAATACCCTTGCTACTCGAGCCCTAAGGATCTCGGAGAAGAAGAGTTTTGAGAAAGAAAAATCCCATCTCCTTGATGTCTTTGTTGAGAACGGTTATAGTAGATACATGGGTCAGAAGGCTTTCCTTAAAGCTACCAATAATTCTCTGACTAAAAGGGAACCGAAGGAATGGATTTCAGGTGTCCATCTTCCGTATGTTCAAGGGACCACTGATAAGATTGCAAGCATTCTCAAAATGCATAGTGTCACTGTGTCCTTTAGGCCCCTTAACAACATTTGTATGTCCCTCAGATCAGTGAAGGATCCTATCGACCCTAAAGATATGAATGGGGAATATATTGTCCCTTGTTCCTGTGGGACCCCCTATATTGGGAAGACTCGTCGCTCCATCAATCAAAGAATTAGTGAGCACACAACGGACCTTAAGCATAGGAGAGCTAAATCTTCCGCTTTAGCTGAACATGGTGAGAAAACCAATCATCATGTTTGTATTGAGGAGGCTAGTGTTATTGCTAATGTTTTGCACTTCCATCATCGAAAATTTAGGGAAGGTCTTGAGATTGAAAAGAGGCCGAGAAATCTCAATAGAGAGGATGGGTGGAAAATCAATAGGTGTTGGGTCCCAACACTCTCTTCCTAGTCGTTTTTTCTACCCCCCTCGTCGTTTTTTTTTTTTTTTTAAGAAATTTAAGTTGGCCTACATTTTAAGATATTAACTACACTTAATTTTTTGGATAGCTTAAGTCTTAGCTAATATCTTCTCCATTCTTGTTGTTGGTTGTTGTATTAAATATTATATATTTATTTGTTAATTGAATTAATTTTTCTTGTTTTATGTATTAATAATATTATAATGTCCTGTTATATAAACTAATTTCATTAAATACTAAATAACTTATAATTTAAATTATTAACAATACCCTTTGTCAACTAACTATCACAAGAATAAAATCATTTTATATATTTATATATTTTTTATTGGTCACGCTAATAACTAATCCCATAAAATTAAAAAAAAAAATATTTGAACCTTGGTCCTCAAACTCAAAATATAGCCATTGGTCAAGTCTGCCATTGGAGGCTTCAGTTTCTTCACTTGTCCCGAACGATAACCACATGTTGTTCCACTTGGTCGGAAAAAAATAGTATTCTGTGATTTTCACAAAAAATTCCTCTTAAAAGATTATTAATTATCTTAACTTTTTAAGCACTAAAATAAATAGTTAATACTCAAATTATTATCCTGAATAAATTGATTTTAGAACCCTTGCCAGTAATAAAATATGAAGAAATGTTATATCGATATTATATAAAATAAACAGTTTGATTGAGTAAAATTCATAAAAAATCAAAAAAATAATATAAATATATAAACTAAAATACTTTGATTAATACTATTTTTTGAGATTTAAAAAGAAATGTATCAAAGATATTTGATTCCTTATCAGCTGTTAAAATAATCTAAATTAGCTATAATATAAAAG
>APFE031128681.1:0-116161 GCA_000404065.3 Pinus taeda
AAATTAAAGCTACAGTCTCATGAATTCATAACATATCTCTTCACATACATAATATCCCACTATTAAATGATAAGTAATTCATTTAGGAATATTTCCTCTATGCGCAAATATAGTAATTCAAGTACATGAAATTAATTTTACGTTTAGATTTGATATCTGGGCCAAGAATTCGAAGCGTTTATGAAGATTAGGGAGTCGAAAAAACTGATAGAAGGTGATGAACCACAAAATCCTAATGATGTTTGTGTATTTGACGCAAAGTAATTGGATAATTATTTTCTTATTAGGGAATTAATGCATAAGAAGGAAAAATAACTTGATGTCAATATTAAATGAGGGATTCACCAATAATTTACAAGATTTTATGTTTAAGAGAATGATTCACTAATATTTTACAAGATTTTACAATTCATTGAAGGATGCACCAATATTTTAAAATATTTTATATTTTAGTAGTATATAATGACCATTAGTTTCTAGTAGAAATGGAAACAAGAAATCACATGAAGATAAGGAAAAAGTCGATTCAACTATCTAGTCGATTCAAGAGTCTAAGTCAGATAGACTAAATTGGTTTTGACAATTAAATTTTTGGGACTATCTCGACATAAGATATATATATATATATATGGAAATCTATGTATTATTAAATCTTTGTCGACTGGACACTCAAGAGAATATAATATAAAGTAACACTTTGTTGGTTCTTTGCTACATCATTTCTCTTCTTCTATTCCTATTTTCCTTATCTTCATGTGATTTCTTGTTTCCATTTCTACTAGAAACTAATGGTCATTATCTACTACTAAAATATATATATATATCTTATGTCGAGATAGTCCCAAAAATTTAATTGTCAAAACCAATTTAGTCTATCTAACTTAGACTCTTGAATCGACTAGATAGTTGATCGACTTTATAATATTAATTGTAAAATTATTTGGGATGGTCAACTAACTCGACCACCCCCTTCAACATCTTCCCTACCCTTAATTGCTTCTTTGTGACAAAGAAGCGAAGATTTGGAGTTTTACAAAATTTGTACAAATTTGATACACCATAAATTAAAAAATGTAAATCCTTATAATGAAATAAAGTTTGTCCAAAATGGTGGTTAGCTAATTAGCAGATATAGTTTCGTGGTCATCAAGATCTTCTTGAATTATATCTGCAAGATTTAAGATGTGAATTCCTCTTCTTTTCCCTTCCCTGGCCAACTAATTGGAACATTCAACTTTAATTTCCTTAGTGTGATGTTGTTGTTGTTGTTAAGAAGAGAGACCACATCCTAAAATCTTAGATGAAAGGAATTAAACTTTTGTTGTCAAGAAGATGATCGAGATGTTTGTGCTTTTGCAGGTGCTCATGTTGAAGTCATAAGGAATTTTTTTGGATAAGTAGTTAGTGTAAGAACTTGGAGATGTTGATCAAATATAGAACACCTAATTCTCATGGTTAGACTTTTCTCTAGGTTGAGTTACCTTTCCGGAGCACAATTCTCAAATTTTCAAATATTATTGAGTTTATATCTCATCGCATGTGGGTGATAAATATATTGGGAAAATATTAAAAACATTGGGCTCCATGATATAATGTTTGTTCTAACTCTTCCTTTTCTTGGGAAAATTCTTGGTGAGACTTTTGAATTATAGTGGGTATTTTTTCATTCCCTTGAACTATCACTTTAGCTTGAAATTTATTTACATGAGTAGTTAGCTTCTCACTGTGGTCGAACAATTGCTGTACAAACTATTAGATTGCAATAAGTGGATCATCAATTCTACTTGGATTGTTGATATTAAGTTTTTCTATTTCTGGGTTCTAACATTCTAACTAAATATGCGTTTGTTGTTGTTGTCTTGGCTAAATCTTACTACTATGCAACATCCTTATTTTAAATTTTTTCTTTGTTGCTCTCATAGAATTTTCTAGGGTTTCAAATATTTGTTTATCTCAAGCATGCCTTAGGTCATGTTTCTTACTAGATGTTTATTTTATCCTTTATTTATTTATGGATCTCAAGTGTTGGTTTTATTTGACTCTACTAGAGGAACTTGTTTGTCACTTGTAGGTGAGGTTGAGGTAACATCTCTTTGTAAATTAATTTCCTCTACAATTTACTTTAATATATCTTCTGACATAATATTCTTGTATGGTACTTCATAATTATAATCATGCTTGGATGACATTTTATCTGGATAAAACTTTTGTTCAACAATTGTTGCGGCAATCATACAGGGTGAATAGAAGTCAATTTGATGTCTAACGCTTGTTTTTTTTCTCATTGCATTCAATCAACTGTCCTCAATTATATGTCTGTGTTGAAATTCCATTTTCTATGTTAAATTTGGTTGAAGTGAATAGTTGATGTTACTTATTTTATGGTATACCATCATTTTCTATCCTTTTATTTCAATGATTACATCTTTGACATGTCCAAGTTATTAGAAGGTGTCTTGTCCAATAGACGATGCTAAGAATTGTTGCAATTCTATGCTTTGTTATTTTACCCTTTTCTTGGGTATTCTCCAACCATTCTCGTAAAATTGAGTCTAAATTATGTAGGTATTATGGGCCTTGTAGTTAAATACCCATCAAAATTTCTTCTCAATTGGTATTATATGTTGATGTCTAAATCAATATCGAACGCTGTGAGCTTAACTTGCAATCTACTTAGGAGACTCTATGATAGGTAGTTAAATGTAGAATTCAAATGGCCTTGTGTATAAATTTTCTTTCCTTTCTTCTTATTTTTTAGTTTCTAAAAAGGGTATAATTATACCCCCCGACCCTTCTCAAGCTTGTAGTGGAATTGGGAAAATTTTATTAGCCTATTGGCTTAGTTCTATAAACATATGGTCAATTGTAGTGTAATAGTAAATCTCTTATGGATCTATATATAAAGAGTTTATTGAGATTTAATAGCTTGGG
The DNA here is from genome assembly GCA_000404065.3 of Pinus taeda. Taxonomy (NCBI): domain Eukaryota; kingdom Viridiplantae; phylum Streptophyta; class Pinopsida; order Pinales; family Pinaceae; genus Pinus; species Pinus taeda. The sequence goes on from APFE031128681.1 coordinate 2,932, forward strand.
AAGTACTTGAAGCCCTAGCAATGGGTGTTTGGATGAAGAAGCACAACAAAAGTGATGTGGGATTGGAACCCAACCTTGGTGTTTTGCACCTAAATGAATTGGGAAAAGACAATTGGAATTTGAGAGATTTGAAATGTGGAGGTGCTATAGGACACCTAAAGGATAAAAGGGTAGCTAAAGTCACTCAAAATAGATATTACCTTTTATATGTGGTTGGTGGTTAATTTGTCTGGTTGGGGTAGGTCAACTTGGGCTAAATTATGCCCCAAGGAAAAATTCACAGAGCCACGTGTGTTCATATAAATAGAAGTTAATTTTTGGAGGTTTAGAGCACATCCAAAGTGAGAATTAAATTAAGTATACCTTTGTATAGATATTGAGCTTGAGGATGAGGTGGTGGAGAAGGTAAAGGTGGTGGAGGTGGTGGAGGAGGAGGAGGAGGTGGAGGTGATGGAGGAGGAGGTGACAGATGTAGAGGTGGAGGTGTTGGAGGAGGTGGAGGCAGAGGTGGTGGATGAGGTGTAGTTGGAGGAAGAGTAGGTGAAGGAGGAGGACAAGGTAGAAGTGGTGGAGAAGGTAGAGGTGGTGGATAAGGTTTAAACCACCTAATTTTTACTAGGTAGTTTAAACCTTTAGGTATATTCATATAAATAATTAATTTAAATCTGGATAATTTAAATTTATTTATTGGTGATTTTCTTTTAATCCTCTAGGTTAATTTAACAATTAGATATTCAATTAACTTAATATTATTTTCTTATTCTACTATTTATATTTTTATGTATTTATTAAATAGTTAATACCTTTTGCTAACTAACTATTAACTTAAGAACCAATTAAAATTACTTTATATATTTATATATAAATATATAATTTATACATACATACATACATACATACATACAATACATACAATAGATTTATTTATTTATTTATTTATTTAATTATTTATTTTATACACATATTTATAATTAAAGTGAAGTCCTTAATATAACCTTTATTATATCTTTCCATTTTAATTTATTAATTAACTTATTTTTATGACCCTGGTCCAACTAATTGATCCCCAGTGAAATTTAGCTATTGGTCAGTTAGCCATTGGAGCCTCTGACTATTTAACATGTAAAGCTACATCTCATTCTTCAACTTGTCCTAACGATGAACCACACGGTTGGTTCGAAACACATCGACAAATGAAATATCATATGATTTACGCTAAAAAGTTTATCGTAAACTATATATAGGTTATTAAATAAAAGATATAATAAATTAGGTCGACCATTATCCTATTAGTTTTCCATTTATTTAGTTTATTTAATTATTATTATCTATTATTCAGTATTTAATTAATTAGCTAACTAATAAGTTAAATGGATAAATTAATTAATTAATTTTATTATTTATTGAATTAATTATTATGTTTATTAATTTTATATAAAATTAATTATTTAAATAATATGTTTAATTAATTCATTAATTTGTTTAATTAATATACTAATTAATTAGTAAGTTAAAGGGATAAATTAATTAATTAATTTTATGATTTATTGATTTAATTATTATGTTTATTAATTTTATGTAATTTTTTTTAATAATTTGTTTAATTAATTCATTAATTTTTTTAACTAATTCACTAATTTGTTTGATCAATTAATTAAGGGAATAGATTAATTAATTAATTAATCCTTACAAATTTGGTGAGTTATTTTGCTATAATATCATCTATAATTCCTAGAGTTAATTTGTAATTTTTTAGATTTGAGTAATCATGATTACATGCATTTTTTTAGTTATATATTAATATTATCAAATGATTATATGTGAAGTACTCAATTACTAATTTCTGTTTATATTTGTTAATTGTTTTAGTGTTTATGGAGGATGTTATATAATTGATGTTTTTGTTATTTATTATACTATTTTTTTAAGAGGGGGGGAATAGGTTATTTTAAAGGACATGACTTAATTATTGGTTTTTTAATATTTCAAGTAAAGGTTTATAGGTGTTTCTTAGTTTTAATCCACCACCCCGGTTCAAGTTGTTCTTCATTTTTTCTATTTCAATGGCTTCTTCGATTTTCATTTTAAGATAGTGGTCGCGTTTTTTAACCAGTTTGAATTCTTCCATGCAGATGTAATGAGAGTAATAGTGAACATGTTTTGCTAAGGCCAATTTTGAGTTCCTTTCTCTGCTTAAGACGACGATGTGTTATTTAATTCTAATATTAAAAGACCTACATGTTTCACCTATGTATTTCTTACCGCATGAGCAAGGAATCACATAAACACCTTTTTGAAGGTTAGGGTTTATGGGATCCTTGACTAAGTTGAATAATTGTCTGATTGTGTAGATTTTCTCCTTAAATATTTTTGTATATTTCTTTATGTATCACTGTAATATGTTCCCAATGGCTTCTATCACTTTATGGGGCCAAAAATGTAGTGGTAGATTATACAATCTAACCCAAACCGACATTCTAGATACCACCATTATATGGCCATCAAAATCTAAGAACCAAGGCGTGACAAAAAGTCCCACAGAGGCCCAAAACCATGGACCCTTTTGCAATATATATTCAAAATCCTCTCACATTGTAAATTTTACTATGAAAAAACCCCTTGAAAAAAATCTGAATCTCACAATTTATTGTCCAATTTGTGAATATCCAATGGAAGAGATCCACTTTTTTTAGCCAAAAACTGTTGAATCTCGATGGTACTGGTTGAAATTCATATGTGGTACACAAATCATTTGTTATGGTAGATCTATAGTCATTACTGGGATTTGGTTTAGTTGTTCCACTATGTAGGGGTTGGGTATATTGTGTGTCTAATATTGTATTGTTGAGGCAACAAATTTTCCTTTGATGATGAAAAGCCTCCATTAACTTTCCCTTCATTTGATTTCTTTCCTTTATTAATAATAGATCTAGACATTCCCCATATTCCCTTTGAATTTCTTGGTCGAGGTGATCCTCCCCGAAGCCTCATGTTCGATACGATGGTGGATGATAGGAGGATGTTATAATATTGTAACATCACATCATATTGCATGGATTTTCCACCAAATATTAGACTTTTTAGGATCATGAGGATACCCAAAGTGTGCATGATCTTGTGCTATTATTGTTTGAAGTGATCTGTAGCCCAAACCCAAAATAATATTGATTTTCCATCTGGGGATTTGATAAAAATATTGGAAGGCTACCAAATTGAGAGCCCATAATTGAGAGTCACATAGATCTGAAGTCTAATCAATGGATAATAGTCGAGCTACAAAGAGTGAGAGGGATTTTTGTGGAAATATTGACTTCATAAGCGATGGTCAAACCACCTAGCTCACCCACTTTGATGGATGAAGATTCTGATCTGGAAAAAAGTGAAGAAAACTCTCTAGATCTAATGCTACTACTCCATTTTGACAACCTATTGTGATCAGGGGATTGAGAATAACTAGGTTCGAGATATTTAGCAACAGATCTATAAAATGAAGTGCTTGGGGTGGAATATTAACTTTTGTAACCAAAATTTTTCCTTCAGATCTGACCGATATTTCTCTTGTGACTAATAGCAAGAAGTTATAATATTTCTGCTCCAGAGTCACCTTAACCCTACATAGGTCCATTCCCAACTCATGAGTGTGACACCCTTTGCTTCCTTCTATGCCATCATGTACATAGGGGGTGAGCATATGCTCTGCACAATAGCCTAGTGAATGATACTACCAACAACCCAGGCTATCAGACTCCATCCCCGCATAGGTGATCGAAACTAATATTCACTCCATTCAAAAACTTCATTATTATACCTGTGAGTGGTGAGATCATGCCCTAGTGATGATACAAAAGGTGGATTTGATGTCTAAAGAGACCCGATCACATAAGGAAAGCAAAAAGACAGAGAAACCCTAGCCATCACACTGAACTCGTCCTCTTGACATTGTTCCCTTCTCAATCTTTAATTTGATTTTTTCATTAATATATTCTTATCTTACATTTTAATCAATTTTTTTATTTAATTCAATCATCGTGAGTTCATAATTAGTGTATTAGTTAATTGTTCTTTTATGGTGCAAAATGGATCGAGTTTATAACTTGTTAAATCTATTTAGTATAAAAGAAAAAAATCACAAATATTTTTAGTCAATAAATTTTATAGATACAAATGACCACGATAATACCACAAGTAACAATGACTATGAATTTTCCTTGTAAGAATCATCACCAGTTTTTGTATGTTTGAAAATCACAAGTTTTCATGATTGCTTTTAATCAAGATATACTTTTCAACAAATACATATAATCACAATATCAGAGGTGACTATGAACATGAATATTCTTTTAACCACAATCATTCAATTTAAAATTAAAAATATATGAAATGGCACTAATGATCGATGATAAATACAAACAAAATAAACATAAACTTTAAAAAATAATTTTAAAATTGATGTTTTTTTATGACAGAATTTTAAATGTATGTGGTTTTATTTGATGCTATGTATTTCTTTGTTGCACCTTTGTTTGTTTGTTTGTGTATAATATTTTAACACATGTGATGTCATAGACAATAATTACTTTTAGAATGCGTAGAATCTATATATTAACTTATTAATATTTAATTTGTTGTTTAATTTAATAAAATATTATTTTTTCAACATCATGAATGAATTTGAAGTTTTGTAAGCACCAATATTTAATGCACAATTATTTATAAATGTTTTTAATTAATATGATTTTTATAATTACTTACACATGTTTTATGATTATAGAATTTTAAATGTTTGTGTTTTTATTTTATGAAATGTATGTGTTTCTTTGTTTATGCCCTTGTTTGTGTATAATTTTAAAACACAAGAAAGGCTTTTATTAGAATATCCCATATGGAAGGTCATTGCCCAAATTTCCTATTGACTTCATACCTTTATGATGATTTTACACACATAAAATATAATATGCAAGAATTACAGTCCCAATTAATTGAATGTGTATTAAACTATATATGTTGAAATTAGCATTTAGTTTAACAAAATTTCATTCATTTTTGCAAATGACCATAACATCATGAGTGGCTATGGATTTTTTTAAGTATCATTAGTCAATTCATCTTTGGGAAGTATTTTTAATTAATATATATTGATAATTAGTTACAAATCCATGTTTTCTGATGATATAATTTTAGATGTTTATGTTTTTATTTTATGTAATGTATTGGTTTGTTTGTTTGTGTTTGTACGTTTATAAATTATTGAATACAAAAAAACATTTATTAGAATAACTTGATACAAATAACCTATATGATCGAATGCAAGAATTACACTTCAAATGAATTGAATGCTTGCATTTAAAACTGAATTTTGGATGAATTTCATAAAAGCCATTATGTTGGACACCCCAGATACTAGAAAATGATAGCGACACACCCAAAAGAATATTACTGGCTGGGTATGCAAAAAGATGTGGCTCAGTATTTGGCACGTTGTTTAGAGTGTCAACAAATAAAGGAAGAACACCAACACCCTGTGGGGTTATTACAACCATTACCCATTCCGGAATGGAAGTGGGAAACCATTTCTAGGGACTTCATAACATGTTTACCCAAGACAAGGAAAAATAACCACTCCATCATGGTGGTGGTGGAAAAATTTAGTAAATCGGCACATTTTATACCTGTGCAGGCTACTTATAGCGTTGTTCAAGTCACCCATATTTTTATGCAGAATATATTTAGGTTGCATGGGCTACTAAAAACAATAATTTCAGACTGTGATGTTAAATTTACATTGGTCTTTTGGAAAACATTGTTTACAGAATTAGGGACTGAGCTAAATTTCAGTACAACATATCACCCTTAGATTGATGGGCAAACAGAACGGGTGAACCAGGTGGTGGAAGATATGCTAAGGGCATATGTAATGCAGCAACCAACCAAGTGGGAATATTACCTGCACTTTGTCAATCTTGCGTATAATAATGGTTATCATACATCACTGCAAATGAGCTCGTTTGAAGTACTGTATGGGCGGAAGTGTCGCACACCCTCAAGTTGGGGTGGATTGGAAGACAAATAGATGTTAGGTCCTGAAATGCTTAAAGAGATGGAGGACATGGCTAAGAAGGTACGATCCAATTTAAAAGCAGCTCAGGATAGGAAAAAGAGCTTTGCTGACTGAAAAAGAAGATTCAAGGAGTACCAAGTTGGTGACCATGTGTATGTAAGAATACGAGAAAAAAAGAGCAAACTACAATGGAACGGTTGCACCAAGTTGGCACCTCAATTTTGTGGACCATTCCAAGTCTTAGAAACAATTGGGTCGGTGGCTTACAAGCTCGCCTTGCCAAGTCACATACGAGTCCACAATGTCTTCCATGTTTCTGTGTTGAAAAAATATGTTTCTGATCCTAAACATATAATCAAATGGTAGGTTATACAAGTGAGAATTATCTCCTGTAAATCAGTCTAAGTGTTTCGCTTTAAAAGAGAACTGACTTAGGATGTTTCATGTTGCAGGTCAAACCGGAAGGAGAAATCCTAGTTGAACCACTCAACATCATCGACCAGAGAGAATTCATGATGCGGAAGCGAGCTATTACCCAAGTTAAAGTGCAGTGGCGGCACTTTGTGCCTGACAAGGCCACCTAGGAAGATGAAGAGCTCATGAAACAAGCTTACCCAGGGTTGTTCATGGTTGCAAGACATTGGGATGATGTCCGATTTTAGGAGGGGGAGATGTGATACCACAAGAAAATGTAAATATTTGACTTTTACTGTGGTAAAAGACATAACTAAATATGACATTGTTAGCTGTTTGAAATTTAATAGTCTTGTTATTATTATTTTTAAGGAAATATAAGAAATGTTTTTCTTGGAAAATGCCGGGAACTTTTGAGGAGGAAGTTGGGAAAAGACGGTTTCTAATACTACAACCCTAACTACCTCCCCTAACTAGAAAGGCTTCCAGAGAAAAGGAAGTGGGGAGAGGCAAAAATCTATGCTGTAGGGACATGCAGAGGAGGACAGAGGGCTAAGTCTTGTGACGACTAGATAGCGAAGCACTAAGTGCATTCTTGCTGAGGATAGTGATCATGCAAGAGAGTTAGGGGGGAGATTCTAGTCTTCAAAGATGAATCTCATGGTTGGGTGGACAAGAAAAAAGAAGAGAATCTAGGTGAACCTCTAAAGAGTCTTTATCGCTAGGAAGATACCAGGTAAGTAAGGAAAATCACTTGGATAATCTATTAAGATAATCTGTTAGATAATTTGATAAATAATTTATATGTAATTTGCTCAGAAACAGGATGTAGGGGTCTCGTTTATTTCTTGTGGTTAGGAGTGAATTGTATGATGGAAATAGTTCTTTTACTTTTTTGCTAAATATAAGGGAAATAACTAGAGAATATTTATCGTGCAGAAAAAAATGTTGAATAAGAAAAATTAGAAACAGAAGTTAGGGTCTATCGTACTAATCAAACAAACACCTCAGTGATAGTGAATACAACCATACGATGCAAACCGAACTCTTATTACAACAACTTGACAAACAAAAAAGATAAGAGCATATTTGAGAACTATGAAATCACAAGTGTAGGAAAATAATTCTTGAAAATGAAACATGCGCAAGCAGTATTTTATCCTTCTATGAAATTCTTGTTTAAACTGAAAGAAATGTTGCCATGCTATTAAGAAGAAAATGATAAAACTTGGAACAAATACAAGTATGGGGTCGATACTTGAACCCTGTAATCATTGCAGATTCTAGTTTGCATATAAATCAAGGCAGGAAGACCGGAATTGAGTTATATTAAACTATTGGCATGCACAACCTCATGACAAAGTCGCATGAGAAAGGTAAAACTGAGGCGATCAAGTCTTTCTTGGCAGCCTGCGGGTCCAGAAGTATGAATGTACATTGGATCTCCAACTAAATTAAGAGAGAGAAGGGCATGATATTTGGAAGATCTTTGAAAATGAGGTTCTCCTATTATAGTTATATAGGAGGAAACCCTATAGTGTATAGATGGAAACCCTACAATATCATAGGATGAAACCCTAAGGAAGTACCGGAAGAAACCTTGAAGGGGTTTCGGCGGCCAATATTTCAACCAAAACACAAAAAAAAAAGTGACTCGTTACAACGTTGAGAAAAGCAAAGAGTATTATTGACATACAAGAAAAACCCAGATGCTCAAATAAATAAACGACTCTTTTCTAACAGATTGGTTGGCATCTATATAAACCCTCACTTATTGCTTCACATACAAGAACATGCATATAAAACTCTATCATCATAAAATAAAAGAGTGGAACTATAGTGCACGAGTAGTTTAAGCATTGAGAACGTAAACAACAGTTAGATTTATCATTTGGAAAACAATTATACAAACACAGAATTTAATTCCAAAAATTCATGCCGAAAGTCTTAAGGACTCAGCTCAAGTCTAAGCACAAACTAATTAACCAACAATTAGCCAGGTACAAGGATTCTTGAATTGTTAATAAGAAAACTTGGCCAACAATCAAATAATTTACAAGGGATTGACCCCAGAAAACTCACCACAGTTTACAGAAGGACCCAGGAAAATTTTCACATAATCACAACTGACATAGTCAAAGGAAATTCAAGCCAGCAAATGCATCCAAGTGACCAAGCCTCAGGCCAGGACAACTGAAACATCATAACACATGAAACCATGAAGTAAGGCCATAGAATAACAGTTCTCTAGGCTTGATAGGCAATACCTCTGGAGCTGGAATCATAAAAAAAAAGAGAAAGGTCAATAACCCTTGCAATGGTAGCTTTTATACAGTGTAGTTCCATGAAAGTTCAACCCAGAACCATATTTTCTTACCCGATGGTCTGCGCAGGAGGTAGAGAGTCTGAGTAGCCATGACCATCCCTTTATTCGAGCCAACATTACCTGGCCATGCCCATTTCTCTTTCATCCCGGAAACAAAAAAAAGAAAACTGCTACAACCATGAGATGTGTATTGCCAAAGAAAATATGAGTAACGGAAGAAAGAGGAAAGGTGGTGAATACTTATCCAAGTCATATAAATCACTGGAAATTTAGGCAACCCGCCAACTAAACTGAAACCTTGAGCAGTAACCATAGTATTGTAGACAATTTTTGGCACAGTGGAAGGTGGAGTGATGCTGGATCGAGTGTGAAGAAACAATGAGCTGAATGAACCATATCACCAGGGTAATGAGTACAAATCCCTCGGTTCGATGTTCAACCCTTGGATCTGCCGACCAAAATCTCCACCATTGATGACTGGAGGAGCCCGAGGTGCATAAATGTTTTTGGTACTCTTGCCCTTGCCACAGCACCATGACAAAGTAGGTGATAAATGTTAAGCCAAGTGGATAGTGTAGGTGAATCCGGAAGGACAGTGGTATGGTGTCACATTAATGCAAAAGTCTATCATGTCATTAGAAAGTTTTCTGAGCACTGGGAACTATGTATTGTGACCCAAGGTGGTATCATATATAACATCAGGACAATGATAACTTTGATATAACTCAACAGGGTAAATTTTTTAATTTTATGTGTTTGTAGTAGGTACATGAGAGAGAGGGAGGGATTGAGAGAGAGCGAGGAGAATGTGAGAGAGAGAGAGATATTGAAAGAGGGAGAGAGAGAGGGGGAGAGAGAGAGGGAGATACTAGCGGAAGGGATAAAGAGAGAGAAAGGAATAGAGACACAGGGATAGGAAGAGAGGGATAGGGAGAGAGGGAGTGGGGGTGAGAGGGATAAGGGGAGAGAGAGAGTGAGGGTGGACAGATAAATAGAGTTTCAAAGGTATATAGAGAGGGAGAGGGAGGGAAGCTGGCATAAAGGGAGTAGTGAGAGAGATATATTACAGGACAAAGAGGGGAGGGATATAGGAAGAGTGCAAGAGGGAGAGAGAGAGGGGGTTGGATTACAAGAGTAAGAGATCAGAAAGGGAGTGAGTGAGAGGTGGAGAGAGAGACATAGGGGTGAAAAGAGATAGTTAGTGGAGAGAGAGAGAGAGAGAGAGAGAGAGAGGGACGAGGAGATGTATATTGCAAGTTGTTGGTCATTCGTCACTAGTGTTAATTCTACAACTCATGAGGAGTGTTAATGTATTTTTAGTAACACGTCAATATCTAATTTCAAAAATATTATGAATGAATATTTTTTTATAAATATAATAAATTATGGTACTATTATTAAATGAACATAACTATGTTCCATGGGAAGTAGAATAGATGGTGGTGGGGTATTATGTTAAGCCACTCCATGAAGTGAATATCATTAGTTCAAAACTCCAAGAAAATCCATCCATGTTAAATATTCACACCACTTAGCAAACAATAATAAATATGATTATAATTATAATAAAATTTAAAATTTTAATATGAATATTCATAAATTTATTTTATTATTGTAAGTATTAATTTCTATTTGATAGTAGTTATAAAATTTTATAATAGCCCAATGTAATTGGGAAAAAAATTACTCTAAAAAAAATTGAATAATAAAATAAGGAAAATTAACTTCTCTTTGGAAAGTATTTGCAATAACATCAAATAAATTGACATATTACTTTTGCCAAGATTCATTAACTTTGATTAAACATTAGACATCCTGAGGGGTGGTAGATTATGTTTTGAAAATTCTTAAAAATAAGGAATTATTCTTTCTTTAAATATACTAGCAGATATAAAAAAGAATTGTAGAAGTGATACTATTTTTTCTGAATTTAATTATTTAAAATAATTAAAAAAAATTAAAATATATTATAAAATTTATGAAATTAAAAAAATGTATTTTATTTAAATTAAAAAAATGCAAATAATTAATATAAAACAAATTAATAAATGAAGAAGGAAATTTAACTTTCTTTAGACAAAATTTGTAATAATATGAAATATAATGAGATATTTGTTGGCCCAATATTCATTAACTTTCATTAAATTATTTCATATGTTAATTTGTAATAATATGAAATATAATGACATATTTGTTTGCAGAAGATTCATTAACTTTCATTAAATTATTAGATATGTTAAATGCTAGTAGATTAGGTTTTGAAAATAGAGATTTTGATATGTTAAATATTGGTAGATTTAGTTTTGAAGATAGAGAATAAGTTCTTGTTTAAAAATACTAGCCCATATAATAATATTTTTTCCTTTCAAAATAAGTATAAAATTTTTAAAATATATTATAAAATATATTGAATGAAAAAATAATTTAATTTGATTTGAATTAAAAATATTTCAATAATAAAAAAAAATATATTTTAAATCTTTATTTAAAATTTAAGAAAAATGTAAATACATTTTCAACACATATATATTATTTTTAAATACAAATTAAAAATATATATATATATAGAAATATTATAATTATTATTTTATAAAACAACACTTCTTCTTTTAGTTAATAAAAGTACGATTATTCTAGAGTTTTAAAGTTTTTGTTGATTAATTTTTTAGCTTTTTCTCATTTCATAGTTCTAATAAAAATGAGTTTTAATAGAAGTGAGTAAGTTTAATTTTATATATATATAAATATAAATCAATAAACTAGATAGAAAACAACTATATTATATCAACAAACGCGATAAACAAACAGTTATATTAATTATATTGTTTTTAATTCAGAATAAAAAATAAAAAATTATATTCACAAGACATTCAAAATATATATTTATTATGTATTTAACATATAGCATTAAAAATATTAATAAACATTTTATCTAATTATTCAAAATCTAGTTTTATAACATAAAAAGTATCAATTAGCAATATATAAAAATTAATATAAAATTAATAATTACATATAATTTACAATAAATATACCAATTATGTCATGAGCTAAGCAGGCTTAAAAATCATCATATTATTTATCTTCAATTTAAATATTTATTCAAAAATATCAATTAAGTTTAATTTTAAATGGGAAAATTAAACATAATTTTGACAAGATTTACTAATTTTGATTAAATTATTAAACATGTTAAAATTTGGTAGATTAAATTTTGAAGATATGGAATTTATTTTTGTTTAGAGATAATGGCAAGTATAAGAATTGTAGGAATGAAAATATTTTTTCAATTTGAACTTTTAAAATAAGTTTAACGATATATTATAATATATGTTAAATAAAAAAGATATTTTAGTTTAAGTTAATCTGATTTCAATTAAGAAAATTTAGATAATAAAACTATTTTAATTTAATTTAACTTGATTTAGATAAAGAAAATGGAAATAATTTTCATAATAATGTTTTTCGTTTAAATACAAATTCCAAGTATCTTTTTTTTGTTAAGATTGGTAGATCCTTATTTTTCATTATAATATGTGCAAGCAAGTTACAACCACATAGCCTAGTTAGGTGATATCAACTTGCCAGTTGGGAAACGAGGTTTGTTGACCACATAACCACATTATACGCCATCTAGTAGCAAAAAATAGTAGTTTATATATCCAATCTATATATACTTGATAATCATCTACACAACCGTGAGTTGTCTTTCTATATATATAAAATACTACAAACTGGAAAGTAAATGCTATCCACATAAAAACTTAAGCAAAATGACTATGACTTCATCCTCCTATTTATCCTGATCGGTCGATGCCAAGTTACCTCAGGTTGGGTCACTAAGAACATGCTTGACAATGTTCTCTAGATTTGATCGGGACAACCATCCTATTTCTACAGCTAGGCTTGGATCTTTTGAAATTCTTTATTGTTTTATGGAAATTACTTAATGACAATCATCCAGATTTGTTCCATCCCCTTCCCTAGGAGGCATCTATGGAGCCAGTACATGTGTAGAGTCTATTTATATTTAGTTTCTCTACTGCGAGATGACGAACCAATTCTTTCCACTCTTTCACATCCATTGGCCCCACTTTCACAAATCTATTGATGTCATCCTCCCACTTAGTGATGAGTCGTTGAATCTTCTCTTTGGTGCTACCCACATACACAACCATTGCTTATTGGATCAGTTTGTCGACTGGTTTCCTCCCACTGCATTTTCCAACATTTCTCGGCTCAGCGTCAACCTCGCTCTCCCACAGTCTCTTGTCTCTACCCCTGCATTTCCTGGAACTAGCCATTGTTGTACTGTCGCGTAGCCTTATATCCTACTGCGGACAGTGACCTAGAACTATCTTCAGTGTTTTCTTCCTCTAAGGGAAGTTACGTGCTTCACGAATAAGAAACCAACAATTCCAAACCATTATTTTCATAATTTTCAATAGCCACTCATTTTGTTCATCCATCCTTTCTTCCCCCCCATGTAGATTATTCAAAGCCCCTGAGTGTTAAAGATCCCCACCCAGGATTCCCTAGACAAGCCTATATGCCCCCCTCCCTGTGCCAATAATGGCTACAATTTTGGCCACAAATTGTGTGGTTGCCCACAGACCCAAACGCCCGGAAGCCGACTCGAAAGGAGCGCCGCTCCTTCTTCCTAGTTCCCCTTGTTGATTGAAATCGTCCGATGTCCCCCTGACTGCCTCTCTATCATTATTTCCTCTACTCACCCCAGCCTCACATCTTCCGAGCCCCTTTCTCAACCAAGTATCCCTCCCTTATTTTATGAAGCATCCCTTGCCCCTAGTGTCAGCTAAAGCTGGCCTAGCTAGCTTTCCCAACATAATATTCCCTAGCTTCGGAGGGCTCTTTTCCTAGACACCCACCCCCTACTCACTCTCTTTAAAGCCTAGGTGTTCGCCCTCATGGCCCCAGACATCCACAGCGCCCAAGCCTTCATGCCTCATTCCAGGACATAGAATGGAATTACCTCTATAGAAATTAATGCTACCTTACACTTTCCCTTTAAGTTTTCCAAGAAGAATAACATACAAGTTTCATTTAGCCATCAGCCTTCCCTACCAATCCCTATGCTCCCCATCAGTTAGAGGAGAATGCAAAATCCTAGTGAAACCGAAATAGATCCCTTGCATGAGAATAAATTTCCCAAGTGCAGTAACATCCCTACATAACTTCTACAGTTGCGATGAATATTGCCACTGTTCACATCCAAACTCTTCCCATAACTTGAGATTCTCTCTCTCCCCAACCTCTTGCCCCCATGCAGTCCGAATTCAACAAACAAGACATTGAGGAGCACAATGAAGTGCAGGCAAAGAACATAGCTATTAACCACTACTTGGGATCATTGAGCCTCTTCACCTTCTAGAAAATGTTGCTCCACCTTATTTTTTGTATCCTCTTTGTTAGCTTCGTCCTTCATACTAATGCTCTTTTCTGTCAAACACCTCTTACGCATGTGCATGCCACCTTGCTTATTTCTTATCATAATCATGCAGACCGCCACCGTGCCCTGTGCTTTGAGCATGCAGGAGGCAGTGGCATAATGGATTTTTTAAAATGATTCGGGATGTTGGATATGTGCCCAATAGTGTTTCCCTTTATGTTGTTATGCTACATTAGATATTTCTCTCATATACTACTTATTAGATAATTACACCAAAAATGTTCCATTTTAAAATTGGTGAGGCTAGACATTAGTCTACCCTTTTCATCTTCTTTTAACATTTATCAGTTTGATGTTCTACCAATTTGTTCAAACCTTTCATCTCCTTTTAACACCTATCTATCTATTGTTTGGTCATTTAGTGATATATGTTCAAAATTTGATTAGAATGCTTTATAGCGGTTCCAGAACGATTTCTCTAGACCATAATGTGTTTTGCTTAAGCTGTTTAAAGAACCATCTGGCTTGATAACATCACAAGAAAACTGACTTTTGCAGTGATTTTCTGAAGTAGAATCCCTTCGTTCAAAGAAGTTTCAGGGAAACATTATTCTGAGTTGTGGATATGTGGTTGAAAATGCATGGATAAAAGCGGCACACGTACTCATTACATCAATGAATTTCTTAGGTGCTCACATCAGGTACCATATGACATGTCAAAAGAAGGGTGTAGCATAGATCCAGGAATATCAAGTTGTCAGAGTCCAAGATTGGCGACGATCAACAATCATCATTCAAATAGGGCTAGGGAAGATCAAGTTCTCAGAGTTCGAGAATGGTGACAGTAAGTAGTCAAATTTAATGGGAACTTATATCATTTTTTATGTTTTGAATGAAAATGTATATGTAATGATATGAAACATAATATCATTTTTTAAGTAATTTAGACATCTAGGAAGAATTGAGATACATGTTTAGTTTCCAAAGAACAAAGTGGATATTGTGAATGACAATAGTGATAGTTGGAAGAAACATTTGATAACCCTCTATAACAAAAGGAAGGGTGGTCAACGTTTTTCTCCATAAAATAAGAGGTAACAAAGTAATTTTAACTGCTTTTCTTTTAAGTATTTATAGTCTTTTTGTTTCTGAAAAAAGGGTACTCACTACATCAATAGATTTCGTTTAACTCAATACTTTTCTCCTAAAAATGGTTTGGTCAGAACACTGATCTATGAGTTCTGTTTTAATGTTTAACCAAATTGATTATTTCGATATTGATTTTGATTTTGTGTAATGTGTGGGTGGCTCTTGATTTTGTGTGATGTGTTGGTAGTTCTATTTATGCTTTATTTGGGAGTTGTCAGTAGTCAAAACTTCTCATTAATGTAAAGTGGTTAAGTGATTTAAATAAAATTTAAATAATTTTTATGTTTATTTATTTATTTATAAAATATAAATAATTTTATGTTTATTTATTTATTTATAAAATATAAATAATTTCATGTTTATTTATTAATTATTGATAGCAATCATTAAAAAATAAAAATAAAAAATAAAGCACCCACAAAACACATTTGAAGTGATGAAATTATTAAACAAGGAAAATAAGGGCAAAAAGACATGGTATATGCCAATTTTAAGAAGTGAAAAGTTTCCAACATACCCATTAACATGGTATATTATGATTCCTTGAAATCTCATGATCCCTTTTAATTATTAAAAGATTTATAAAATTACATTATTTTTAACATTTACTTACATTCGTTTATGCAAAGTAATAAATTTTTAAATTTTAAATTTTTATTTATATTTTCCATACTTAGAGAGATTATCAATGTTATGTTTAAATATTAAAATTTCAATTTCAATGTTAGGCTTATATATTAAAATTTCAATTTCAATTTTTTATTGTTTTATATTTATATTTATCATTTGTAATTTAATAAATACTTAATATTATAAATAAACGTAATATTTTTTTTTTATATGAATAAAAAATTTAATATTTAAAACAATAAATTAAATAATTAATTCATTTTTAATATAAAAATAAATTATAGTAAATTTTTTTGTATGTAGAATTAAATCTAATTATTATTATAATTTTTTGTTGTCTAATAAACCCCAAAAGTGTTATAAGTAGATAATTGTTTAATTTTCTTAAATGTGAAGGACATATAAAAAAATAAAGATGATGATGGTTCTCCTCCATGTAAATTGATAATTTAATTATGATAAGTTTTTGTTTTTTCAAAGATAAAAAATAAGCCTTAGGTTAAAGTGTAATTGGACTTAGTATTTGATTTCATGCATAGAAGTAAAGAAAGCTGTTATTCCAAAGAATAAGATCTTATTGTTATTGCCATAAGAATGACAAGGAAAAACAAATTGTGTTTTAGTTTTAGAATAAGATGAAACATTGTGTTTGAATAACTAAAACCGAATCTTTCTTAAAAAAATAAATAAATTAATATAATCCAAAATATAAAAGCACCATGCCATAACCAATCTACCCTATATAAAATATGGTAAGAAGTGGGAATGTAGAGAATGACTTGCTTCTTGTGTGTAGATTTAATTTAGTTATGAGTTTATTTTTTACTCTATTCTTGAAGAGATGATCTTCCAAATATTCTATTCTTTGAGTATATCTTTGTACCTTTTAAAACAATTGTTAATATAAATCTGTTATCTTTTCTTGCTTTTAAAAAAATTACTTAATATACAGTGAATTTGAATTCAAATTTAAACTGGAAATATCATTTAACAACTAGAAACTGTGTTCTCACCTGGTTTTGAAAATCAAATTGTAATTAAATCAGCACTCGAGGACAAGGATGATTATAAGAATGACACACTTCATTACAAGAACGACATCCAAGGGTTCTGACAGATGATAGTTGGAGGATGAAGAAATTTTATGTCTCCAGATTATAACTCTCTCTCAATCGAAGGGACAGGTATAAGAGACATATTTGTAAACTTTAAAACACACGCAATGTGCGATATTTACCGCCAATGGAATCGATGAGAATTTTGACCCGTTTCTAATTATGATAGAAGAATGGCAACGTTAATTATGATAGAAGAATGGCAACGTTTGATTAAAAGAACTGCACCCACGGTTCTGAAAGATAGTCGTTGGATGATAAACAACTCGTAATTATAAATATCTCTCAATCCGACGACGCTCTAGCCGAAATCGTATTGTTATGGGGACAGCTGTGATAGATATATAGGAGATATATAAGGGGAGTGTGAACATCACAACGTGCCATAATTACAACAAAGTGAATGAAAGAGACTTTTCAAAGATTTTTTTATTATGATTTGATTACAAGAAAGGCATCCAAGGGTTTCTGAATAAAGAACTTTCCAGCTTTCTCATCAAAATGGTACCGGGTATCCAAGAGATGTCACAGATATATCGGTGGAGTTTACAAATCACAACATGCTTCATTTACCATCCATTGAATAGAGACCCTTCCCTGGTTTAGCTCCATCCGTTCTTCAGCGTTCCGAATTATGAGAAGTGCAGCGCAGGGAATGGGCTAGATATGTATTCTCTGGCGTTGTTCCTCTGGTCCGACCGTCGAAAAGTTCTATGGGGTGATGAACTACTTCTGCCGCCATATTGTCTCTGGTACTTGACTTTTCTACCATTTTTTCTTCTTTACTAGTCTATTTGGTTTATAGGAAAATTGGTTCTTGAGGCTTTTATATGAAAAATTAAATCTATGTAATTAAACCGGAAAGCTGGAGTACTTTTTCATCTTGATTCTTCTGGTTTGTTCTTTCTTTCACAAACACTGTAATTTCCATCTGTTGTCTCTCCTCGTGTGTATGCATGTTTGTCAGGATTTGTGTTTTGTATTTTATGGTTCCGTGTCAAAATATCTCTTAGAGATGGGAGGGGAGACTGACAGAGGGACACAAGTGATTTGCGGAGATAGATATGGCATGGTACTGGCAGCTTCTTGGCCATTTGGTTGTCCTCTTGACTACTGTTAGTTTTCGTCCAGCTATAGACCACTGCTACAAGCAGGGCCTGCATTTGGGAGCTATTCACCACCAACGCCTTCAATCACGTTCGAATTGCGTAGGTACACCTAGACCGGGTTTTTTCCATGGTCTTATTTAAATGGTTCTTTTACATCTACGGCTGCATATCCTGTTTGTTTTAATATTTGCACACATTTTTGTCTACGGTCGCGCATGTTCCTGAAAGCTTGCGCTATGTGCTTCAAAATTTAGCTGGTTTTTCCTTTTTAAAACTTGATGTTCACACTCGGAATTATTCTCGTAGTATGTATATGGTCATCTTTTATCGTACTCTTTAAATTCATAAGCGATATTCATACAGTAGAAATATAAATACCACCCTTGTTCGTCAACTCTATACATATAAATTGCGGTTTTCTTGTGAATATTAAGGTCCCATTATTTAGAAACTCGTCATAGGAAACCACATTGCATTTGTATTCCTTATTCCTTATGATGCTTGTTAAGGTGGTTTAAAATAAGTAGATTTGTTTTGAAGATTGATTGTCTTTTCCCTGGTTGGCATCTTATCACAATTAACATGAATATATAACAAAGCTATAATGCCCATTTTAACTTGAATTCTTGAAATTATCGGACACCATTTCCAAAATACTAATCTAGACTGGTATATTATCTGGCTAAACCTACTCTCCTTCTGTCTTATCTTCCACTTGTCTACTATGTCCTTGAAAGGCAAGTCACTTCTCTGCATATATAGCTTTTCCTGCACCTCTCATGCTATGAATCTCACGAGAAATTGTATTATTTGAAATATTTTGTTATTTGAGATTTGCGGGTGCCTTTTGAATCATCTTCCATGTCATCCTATGGAATAATAATGGAAATCCATGCAATCAAATTTCTTCTTATTAGTCCCTGCCCTCCGGGCCTGGCAGGGACTATAGTAATCGATTCAGGGCGATTACATTAGTTTGACACGGGGACCGATAATTTATTCGGGTTAAACAGAAATTAAACCAAAGTTTTCCTGGATATGGCCCACTTTGCCGCTGCATTTACCAATGGCTGAAGCGATGGTCTTATTTGGCCTCAGTACGAGGTATGAGGTCGTACTGAGGTCTCGAAACTTAGGCAAAGTTGGTTAATTAGAACAGGTTCCCGTCACCGAATTAATGCCAGTGAGTTAATGCTATCTTTGGGATAGCATTACTTCGGTAACATTTAATGTTTGGCGGAATTGGGGGTATTGTCGTAGGTTATTGTCGTAGCTTAAGTTTAAACTTATTTCAGCGCGGACAGATGTTATCCCTCTGGTGTAGGTGTCAATCGGCTCGATCACCCTGCCAACACATCTAACAGGTGCTGGCTCCTATGGCCTTTCCAAACAGGTGTTGGAACAGGTGCTGGCTCCTATGGCCTTTCCAAACGCTTATTCTCTGCATATTTGAACTCACCGTATTTGAACTCACCGTCCCCATTCCTGGATCGTACTGTTCCTCTTCTAGGTACTGTGCCTCTTCTACAGAAAGAGAGGTCAAACGCGCATCATCTGGGTGCAGAACCGCACAGCATCTGGGAGCAGAGCCTGCACAGGTGATGCATCTGGGAGCAGAGCCTGCACAGGTGATTCAAAATTGTGTATCAAAACTATTATTCTCTTGTTGCATTCAGTTTTTAATGGATTATGTTCTAATGTATTCTTAAGGTGTTTATTATGCAGAGATTAATCCTCCAATTGATGTCGTAATTAGAACAAGAATTCTTCCTTACCTCGTTAATTTCCTGTGAAGGGCAGACACACCGAAGCTTCAGGTAACGATTGTTCACAACACTTTCACAACTCTGATGCTTTTGACAGTTTCCTACAGAGCGTGATAACGTGGAGATCACTACATCCACCAACTTAATTTCCTCCAGTAGGCTTGTGTAATCGTCAAGAGATCCCTGTAGCAAATTGAATTTATTAATGTGAAACTGATCATAACATGATTACTTGATAAGATAGCAGTGGGTTTGAAAACAATTAAGAGATTAATGAGATTACCTGGACTAGAGTTATTCCTGAGGCCTTGAAGGACTCGAGGAGCTGGGCTTTCTCAGGATCAGTAGCCGTGGATTTTCTGACCAGAAGAAATGTGGGATGGCCATTAGCAATACTAGATTTCCCAATATAGCGACCAATGGAACCTGTTCCACCAATTATAAGAATCCTACTGCTCGCCATATCCTTTTCCGATCAAAGGATTTTACTTTTGTAAGAATGCCAAGGTTGTGTGCTATTTATCGACAGAATGTTGTGCTATTTAGTGACAGAATGTAACGATTTTATTTTGAAAAATATTTGATAAACAATATGAAATTGACAACTGTAATAAAAAGCAATATGAAATTGACCTCTGTAGTGGAAAACAATATGAAATTGACCACTGTAATAGAAAACAAGTCTGTCCCAGGTTTGGAATGAAATGCCCTACAAAATAGTACCAGGCTATATATGTGTAGGAAATGCCCTCTGCTTCAATTTTCCGACAGAGTTTGGCTTTTAGCTGGAACATACTCTTTACAGGCTCCAACCCTATTTCTTCTTCCTCAACAGTCCCGAACTCAGATGGCAAAAACCTATGTATCATGATGTGATATCAAATTTTCCATTGATTAAAATATGATAAGGAGATTATATTATCTATCAAGCAAACAAATCCAATGCATAGCTATTTCAGAGCAGCTCCTGATACCTTAATAGTGCCAACCTCTTTGATAGCATTGATAATACTGAACTGATCTGCTACCTGCGCTGCGCCTACTGTGGAGATCACTACATCCACCAACTTAATTGCCTCCAGTAGGCTTGTGTAATCGTTAAGAGATCCCTATAGCAAATTGAATTTATTAATATGAAACTGATCATAACATGATTACTTGATAAGATAGCAGTGGGTTTGAAAACAATTAAGAGATTAATGAGATTACCTGGACTAGACAAGTACTGGCCCTAGAGCTGTATCTAGAACTAGCACGGATGCTGGCTCCGCTGCTCGATGTTTCAATTCACTAGGCTCTGCAGCCTTTGTCTTTGCCTATGTCTATAATGCCTCTGCTGGTGGTTATGCGTCCAAATCATTAGTGCAGTTTCAATAGCCTGCTACTCGTCATCCTATCGCACCGAAAACCTTGTGAATGCTGACATGCAGATGAAAACATGGAGGCAGGAGGTAGTGTCGTGTGCAGGGGGGAAATGGCATGGGTCATCATGCTTCAGCCTACACGTGTAATGCATGCAGTTAAACTTTTGATGATCCGTTTCTGGCCTTGCTCCTGCTTCTGGAACTACAGATTATGATGAAGAACAATAAAATTTGCCAAGAAAATCTTGAATTCAAGAAAATTTTCCAAGAAAATCTCAAATTCACACTGAAAACATGGAAATCATGAGAAATTTGAAGGGAGAAGAGTCTCTAGCTGCTCGATTTCGATTTTGTACTTTTTCTGAAACATTTTATAGTGCCAAGCGCTACTCCAAGAACTGCCAAGATTATGACAAGCTTTAATGTCCCTTCCATGATTACACTGACAATGACCCTCATGACTTTCACAAGGGAAAGAATAAAAACTGGGATAACAGTTACTGAAGCAGGTAAACAGGACAAGCTCGCACTAGAAATTTGAGAGAGGAGAAAAAACGATCGTGATCCTTTGGGGGAGGCAGAAAACTAAAGAAATACTGAACCGAAACATAAGCTTCAATCTGGAACAGCTGAGAAGCTGAGGAAGAGAAGACAGACCTCCCTCAGAGGCACACCGGAAGGAGAAACAGAGGAAACTGTGACAAGTCCTTTGATTCCAAAGTTATACACGAAACTTTGAGAGACTTTTGCTTCCTAGACACAACACAAATCTAGACGGAAAATGGAGGACGGATAGCTCTAGGAGTCTACATGACTCGGCACGTCGCCGACGCAGAAACCTGGATGCTGCATTCAGTATTACAGCTGCTCATAGGCGTTAGACCATCCTGTTACCCTTAGCCCGTCTAGTTCAGTTTAAAATGGCCGACGAATATGCCGTGCCTAGTTTTACAATTTATTCTTGTAAAAACATAAAAGGTTATACATGTACGTTAATCTATTAAAAATGCGAAAGCAATGGACCAACGGTTTAAGTAGGGTTTACAATTAAATTAAATGGAATGATGAGGTATTGCTTAACTTATGTTGATTACATACTATAAAAATATTATGAAAACTGATTGTCAAAAAATATCAATTACTTGATTTTCAAATTCCAAAATATTCATCCGATCTCTTATGAAAATGATCCAAAACTTTATATTTATTTGACCACTGAGTGCTATCCAATTTTCTGGAATATTGCTCATTTTGACTGTACGTTACCGTGATTACATGAAAATTCCAAGTGTAACGCACATTGGAGACAATTACTTTTATTTTTTCCATTTAAACTTGCGTGGACAATTGTGATTCTTTGACAACATCTAAATTTGTATTCTATTGAATGAAAAAACGGGAGAACAAAAGACTTTGTTATGACGTCTTCTTGTGCAAATGTAAACTTCGCCATTTTCCTCAGACAAATAAATTAGGCTGCACTCCTAATAAGAACAAACATTTATTAGAGATACACAAATTAACTATCAACACATATTTTCCGATGCTTATATACATGTCTTTATAGTGGTGCTTAGAAATCAGACAGGTACTTACCAAATTCATGATTGTCAGTTCAAGATTTTCCAAATGCCCAACCTACGAACAGCTGATAACACAGCTTCTTCTTCACCGGTTTTGTCATTAACGGATTGTACACCCATCTTCGACCTTCAAAACCTTAATTAGGGCTTCAGGAGAGAAACTAAAGCTCGATTTTATTAAATCAATCAAAATAATTAATTCTACCTTGAATTTAAAGCCCTCGGGATGAAGGTTCTAGATAGGATCTCCTGAAGCAACTGAAGAGCTTCCAAGCCGTAGTAATTCGGCGAGAGGGACCGAGGTTAACTGGGTGGGTGAACTCGTGAAAATCGACCACGTGAATTCAATCTATGGCCTCTATGTGAGTTCAGTAAGGTAGGCTTTCTCAAAGGTATCAACCCAAACAAAGTATTTTGTGCCCTTTCAGATCATAACCAGTCTGACATGCACTCAGCTGCTTGACATTATCTAATCAATCTTTGGGAAAAGTAGTTCCTAATATCAACAAATTCCATTGTTATCTCTGCCACAGAATCTACAGTGTTTCAATCTGCATATGGTTCTGCTTCATGTGGGACTGGATCTTTACTTGCTACCTTTTATGTTTCTCATGGATCGCAATCAGTAAAATTCCGAGACTGAGTCATCTGCCAAAAACATTATGCTATCTTTGCCTTTGCCACCGGTGGAATTGGAACACAGATGCTAGTGTAATAAGATGTTGTTTTTGTACTTAAGAAATTTAGGCCTTATGTTCTAAACTAGCAGTTCAAAATCATGCACAAAGATGATCCTTTGAAGTCTCTAACCTAAAAGTCATATTTGACAGGGAAACTGCAAAATGGATCTTACTTATCATTTTTGACAGGGAGAACTGCAAAATGGATCTTACTTATGCAGGAATTTCATCTTGATTTGAAGTCAAAAAACTCATTGACAAGACAAGTTTAAAAGCTCTCTCAACTTCTCTGGAAGCGGACACACCAGTGCAGGCAAACATATAGGAAACTCACTTCGATACATTGCAGAGGGCTTTTTCCTCTGATAACCAACCTGATCAATTGCAGAGGGCTTTTTCCTCTGATCAATTGCAGAGGGCTTTTTCCTATGGTGAAAAGTAGAAACTCCTCTCTACCCAGCGAGAACGGTGATTCTAATGCCCGTTTGCTTTTCCTTTGCTTTTCCTGGATTTGAAGTTTTGAAACCAGCATTTTACATTTTTCTGTTCAACTCTTCCGTAGTTCTTCAGAAGGGAAGTTATTCTCTCTATCTTTGCGATTGCATGCCATTTCTGTAAATATTTTTTCAGTTTTTCCTTTTGCTGCGGTGTTTGTTTCCATCTTATACTAACGTTTCACTGCTGCTGTTCTCTGCAGTCAAACATTGAAAAAACAATGAAGGGATCCTGCAACATCCTGGCACGCTCATCGGACAGATATAGAAGCATCTTATTCAATGCCCAAGATTAACCTACAACGTTACGTGTCACCGCTATCCTGCTTTCTTCTGCCTGGACGATTAGCAATTTGGAAAAATCATTGTAATTCCATAGTCTTCAGCCACTTCTCCATCATGCATTATGTGGTTATTTATCTTTGCCACGTCTCTGCAATCAGAATTATTTAATATTTTAATAATTTCTTAAATAGTTTATACTTCATAAATTATTGATCTATAAATTAAAAATAACGCATTACTATTCTCATTTACAAATTATTAATTTATAAATTAAAAATTAACACATTAGTACTCTGATTTACCCATGTTCAATTTCTAGTTAACCTATTCTATAGCTTAAGCTATACATCTTAAGCCCTAGCTTATCCGCTATAGCTTTTGGTTACTTTATTATGACTTATCTGGTTCACTCAACCTGCAATTTTTTTAGACACGTTGTAAGAAGGGAAAGCACATGAAACTAGTAAACATTCATACAACATGTGAAGCCCCTTATTAGTACCTTTCGTACACGCTTATTGCAGACACCAGAATTATTTTGTTTATTTTGTTTATCAAAGAACAAAAACAGTGTCGACTATCTAGAATACAATCCTGAGAGTCTATATTAACTATAATTCCGTCTCTGGTTTACTTGATAGATTATAGTCATAATACTATTTCAGAAACAGTGTCGACTATCTAGACTACAATCCTAAGAGTCTATATTAACTATAATTCCGTCTCTGGTTTACTTGATACATTATAGTCATAATACTATTTCAGGTTCATTGCAGACAAATATATATTAGTTAATATACATTGTTTTATATGCTATTCTTCACCTTCAATGTTGCTACCTGCGAATTTTGAAGTCGGCGAAATACGCAGAGGCACAGAGAGGATCGTGGCAAAGGCACAGAGAGGATCGTGGCAAGAAAATGGACCAGCCGAAGTAGAAGGTGGAAAAGCAGTTGCACGGCCTTCTCAGAGTGACCGCGCTCCGAATAGTTCTGCCACTCTACCCTATAACAATCGCAGTAGCTATACCAGGAACTTGCAACTCCCTTTGGAAATTGGATGAGTTCTTGTGTTGTTGAGTCTAGAGAAGAACGGCGAAGAAGATGATGACTTAGGCCGACCTGCAGGCGGAAGAAGATGATGACTTAGGCCGGCCTGTAGGCGGAACCGACGACCGAGGAGCATTCCACGCCACGACAGGGTTGTCCTGCACCACGTTTCGCTCATGCGATATGGTTGAGCTGGTGGTAATGTATAAGCCCATTCGACCAAGTTCCTCTAACTTATAAAAAAAATGGCTAATAATTACTACTTTCCCACTACTAAATTGACCACAAAGTTATCAGAAAGTCATGAAAAAATGTGTTTAAAAATTTTGAGTTAATAAATTGAAAAGTGAAATATCATGATTACGATTCTCCGTTGTCATGAGTCCACCAATGTGATGACTCGAAAATCAGCACATCAACTCCTTTCAAGTAAATCCCATTCTTCCCAACAGAGTCCAGATGTATAATTCTCTTCTTCTCGTGATCGATGCTCTCCTGAACCAGAAATGGAGCCCACATAAACTCTTACTATAATTACATTTACATGATGCTAGGTTAGAATCACAATTGCAAAATCCGATAACCTCATATAAAAAAAAACTTGAAACATTAGCAAAATTAATGGTTTCCACGAAGGTTCTCTTAATAATTTAGTGATTTTAAAATTATGATGTCTGCGCATAACGCTTGGCAACCTAAAAACATTTCTAATATATTAGGCCCTAAAGCCATGATCTGTTTCTTTGCACTGGGCAACTAGAAACCTTTCTAGTTTATCACTGCATTTGACCACATTTGACCACATGCCATTGAATGCCAATCCATGAATGCCGGTCCGGAAGTGCATATCTCTCTTATGTACCTTGTCAATACCAGTCCGTATTTATATTTATCTGTAAATACATTGAGCCAGTTTATGGTTGAACCCCGACAGTCTCATTGGAAAGCTGCCAGGCATGTGGTTAGATACTTGAAGGGCAAAATTCATTATGGCATGAGGTATGCAGGAGATGGTTAGTTGTTACTCCATGGATTTGTTGATTCAGATTGGGCAAGAGATGCAAGTGAATGGAAGAGCACTTCCAGTTATTGTTTTAGTTTGGCCACAAGTATGATATCCTCGTTCAATGGGAAGCACGCGACAGTTGCACACAGTTTAGTTGAACAGGGTTGGATCAACTGCCTCTGCATCTAGAACTGGATCTACTTCTGCCGGATAAAATACAAACTTCTCGTCATTTTCACTTAAACAGCTTATCTATCGGATCACTGGTACATATGTATGTTTACAGGTTTGAATCAATATTGAAATCCATCTGTGGAACAAAAATTCTCCATATCCATTAATATTAATAACATGCAAATTTAAAACCCAAAATTACATGGCGTACATATATTAATACAATCTGAAATCTAAGACTGAGAGGCCTTTGCACATGAACGGAATTAGGTTTACAAGTCCACAACAAACTCCCAGTGAAATGACATTGGACGGTGAGCTTTGTCCAGATTGTTGTAGATTCTCATCGACAGAATGTACATTCTGGTATCTTTCCGAATCTTTTCGAATTGTCTTGCTAACTACCTAGTGATGTACTACATTTTTTACAAGGTATGTTGCTCTATATAGTGAAAGGACCAGGGGAAGTTAGTATTGTTTGTGTTGCCAGCTGGAAGAGATTCTGAGTTGGGGTGTTACAAAAGAGCTGAGGAGATTGTCACGTGTGGAGTTACAGAAGAAGAATATCCAAGATGATTAGATGTCCCTGCTGCTCAAAAGGAGGTCTCAACTGGGGGAAGTGGAGTGCCGAGGAGGACATGATTCGGTCGGAATACATTCAGATTCATGGCGATGGCGGATGGACAAAACTCCCTGCTTCTGTAGGGCTTAAGCGGTGTGGAAAGAGCTGTCGATCAGGTTGGATGAACTATCTTAGTCCTGGAATTAAACGCGGAAATATTTCATCCGCTGAGGAGGAGCTCATTATTTTGATGTATGGGCTTAGGATTTGCTATCCAAATCATCTCAATCTCAGGTCAGAATTTACAATCCAATTCAGCTCAATCTCAGGTTTGGGGAATTGTATAATGAAAACCACAAAGTCAACCTTCTGAGATATATAAACATAATCTACAATAGATTACCCTTTAGCACTAAAATTCATTGATTCTATAGGTTAATAGGTTAATAAACTTAAATAAATGTAAATTTGAAATACTAGTATCCGGCGGGTCGTAAGGTCGGCGAGAATTTGATTTGAACAGGGTTGGATCAACTGCCTCTCCATCTAGAACTGGATCTACTTCTGCCGGATATACTGGTACTGGATAAGCTACTTGCTCTGGATCTCCTGCTCCTATCGAAGCTAAGTATGCTTATTCATATTCGATTATACTAGTGCTAAAATGGGTGCTACTTCAACCTGGTCGCTGCTGCGGTTCAACCTGGTCGCTGCTGCGGTTTGACATCTTCTCGCTGCCACACTGCTTCGATCTACTTCTGCCGGATATACTGGTACTGGATAAGCTACTTGCTCTGGATCTCCTGCTCCTATAGAAGCTAAGTATGCTTATTCATATTCGATTATACTAGTGCTAAAACGGGTGCTACTTCAACCTGGTCGCTGCTGCGGTTTGACATCTTTTCGCTGCCACACTGCTTCGATCTACTTCTGCCGGATATACTGGTACTGGATAAGCTACTTGCTCTGGATTTCCTGCTCCTATCGAAGCTACGTATGCTTATTCCTATTCGATTGTACTAGTGCTAAAACGTGCTACTTCAACCTGGTCGCTGCTGCGGTTTGACATCTTCTCACTGCCACACTGCTTCGATTGAAAGCTTGGTCTACAGAGGGTGAAGGAAGAATCTTAATTGATTAAACAAGTACTTGTGCCGCTATTAAACGCATATGCCGGGCATAAAGATTTCAGGAAGAAAAGTTGATGATTATGCCTCTAGGAGGGTACAATTTCCCTGAGACTTTTTGACAGATGCTTTGACTGTTCATGCCCACAGACTACAATAATATTCCATTCCTCTGGTATGTTTAAAAGCCGTCGTGGGTTGGATTTTAAATTATTTTATTGCAAATATCTATGGCTTTAGATCATGCTTTGAATGAAAATAATTCCAAATTTTATAGTAATGTTCAGGTCTCCAAATCATTCGAACTCCATTGTAGATCTTAATTTAAAATTTCCCAATGTCGTCCCATTGCGTCACTGTTTGGGTTCCACTCAGGCACTGTAAACACGTGAGTGGAGGGATTCGAACCGTTACAATACACGTGAGCCTTCAGAGAATATGCCACGTATCTAATCTACCAGCTGCCTTCATTACCGAGCATCAGAAATCCTTCAGATGGCAGTAATATATGTTGCATGCCCGCCTCCCTCTGATGGCTGTTACCCCGTTGTATGCCCGCCATTCACTGTTCATTTGGGTTCATGTACCGTAATCATATGCTTCAGATGGCTGTAAGTCGTGCACGACAATCATGCCTACGGCTCCAGTGAAGAACTCGAAGTCTGATGCCATGGTTCCAGTCGATATAGCTGTCCCGTTTTGCTGCACAATACCTTCCTCTAAATTTCCCATTTTCATCAGTTGCTCAGTGCATCAGTTGCTCAGTGCATCAGTTGCTCTATATCGAATTTGAGTTACAGAATAACTTGATGGGATGTTTGTTATTTCTGGAATCTGATGGTTTGTTGTTTTGGATCTGGCGGTGTTGGGACCGATGCTATGGCATTGCATTGCAGGAGGAGCGTGTGGTTTGCATCAGTTGCTCAGTGCGCCATTCATACACAGCGCAGCAGGGATGAAACAAACTGGCTCCTTCTTCCAACAGGTAGTTTGATAATTTCATTAAAAAATATGGTATACGCTCCTGGTTTGAAGACAACTGTAAAGAGTGGTTGTGTGCCCGGCAGAGATATTACCACAGCCTTTTAGTCGGCCGGCTTATAATTTACTGGAATAAACCAGACTGACTCTTGCCTTTCGAAATTGAAATGATAAACACCATGATTGTCTTATAATTTATATTATGTGTTTTGTTTTACATAAACAGCGGCGTGTTTCTTTGAATTTTGTTAACAATTAGAATGCTGTACAGGGGTCAGGCTGAGAAGGAATTTAGTCCGTCAATAGTATTTCTGTTTGACGCCAGAACCTTGATTGTGGAGGTAATAACCAGGTACCATCCTTTTTCCTGCTTGTCTGAATAATAGGTTTCGATGCAAGACCTGATTTGTATGATGCTTTAATGGCTCCTTAGACCAGGCTAGTTATATTTAGTATAGAAGCAGTGACCTTAATGTAATATTGAGCTAACTGGCAAAATCACGAGCTTTTGAGCTAACTGGCAAAATCACGAGCTCAAGAGCATTGCTTGAATCCCAATCCCCTTCTGTGGTACCGTCTGACATCAAACGCTTTCCATTCAATGCATTCAATCCAAAAGCTACCACAGCCCTGCGTTCAATTTGTAATATTAGATGATTGCATTGATCTATTCTAGAGAATCAAACGAAAACTGATGCAAATTACAATGTTTTCAATTTTGCTTTTTAATATCTAATGGTTAACAGAACATTGAGGTTATATTTTCTTTCTCCTCCTTACTTACTGCTTAATACATTTATGATTCTTGAAATTGCTGTGAAAAAAACGGAGACTCACATGTGTTGAAATCGGTGGTTGCATCTTTGGCATCTGAACAATCTTTCCTGAAATCCAACGTCGCCACACATGTAGCATTCTCTTCCCTTCCATTTCTTGGTGTTATTTCTAGAGCTGTAACATTGGCTTTTATTTGCTTGGATATCCAAACTACTCGAGCGGCAGCTATTTTTCTCCATCGATGCATGCACCTTGCCTAATGAACCGTCACTCTTAATACTTAACCCTCACTCTTAATACTATATATACATTACGTTTGCTGAGGCCTACAGAGATCGAAAGAGCTTGGAAAGTTCTCGGTCAGTATCTCTGGAAAGGTCTGGACTCAAACAAGGCCTGTTACATTGGTTCGGTGAAAGACAGTAGTGGATCCATTACCTGTCAAAATTCAGAAGGCTTCTGGCATCTGTATCCAATATTAGCATGATATGCTTCAAACCAAAGCAAAACAGGAATAACCATGCAGTGAAGATACCTCAAATCGGGCTTCGCAGAGCAACCTTCGAGCTTCAGTTTTGCCTCTGCAAGTTTACAGAAGCAGTTATTTCTCTCAGAAAATTTGGGTGAGTTATATTTTGTGCTCTCTTCTGATTATCTAAAAATCTTTACCGAACATAGCTTTTTTAAAAGGGAGCAATAGTACCTTTGGATGTGTCTCTGAGGAGCTGCCGGCCGAGACTGAGGAGCTGCCGTTCGGCTTTCGCGGTTCCATTCCTCGGAGTTCCGGTTGATCAACTTGCTACCATGGCAGGTCGGCTCTTATGAAGATGCCATCACCGCCCCTATGGTCGACAGCACATATCCAGCTGCCAACTTCAACGATGGGCACCCAGCTGCCAACTTCAACGATGGGCACCGCAACATGCATGCACACTAGGGAAACTTAGAAAGTTCATGATATATCACGTTAACATTTAATGTTAGAGAATTAATGCTAACGCAATGTTAGCATTACTTTCCATGTTCAGAAAGTTGATTGAATTGCTATCTTAAACCAAGATTTATCCTAAGTTTGCCCGATCCTGGCCTCGACATGAGGCCAAATAAGATGGTTAAAATTCTTAGTGGCCGAAATAGCGGTGGGAATTTCGTATTGGTTAAAAAAAAATGAATTATGAAATATACACTTGAAACTTAGGTTAATACATTGTGTTGTTTATGGGTTTTCGCGTCTAACTAATAGCAACCGACCAAACCGATTGTCATAATTCTGAATACATTGTTACTCATTCAAAAAATGGTATCCAAGGGAAGTTAGGTTTTGCATAAGCTCAAGGCTTTATCAACATGGGGGAGCCTTCTCATGTTGTCTAATGACACATCTAAAGTTGCTGATTGGATCACAAAGAGCACATACTATATATCTGATCGGGAATACAGAAGATATGGGAGAAAAGAAGTAGATTGCAGCATTTTTTGAATGCTTTGAGGCTCATCTGCCCTGTAAGCAGTAATAGCATGATACATACATATTCATATGTACATATTCACAAAGAGTTGGATGACATATTCACAAAGAGTTGGATGACTACAGTAAGAATAGGAATAATATGTACATATTTGCAAAGAGTTGCATGAGTACAAAGATTACTACTGTAGTTCATGGTATTCAATCATTACGCGGTTTCTTGTAATCATAATAAGCCTAGATGGGTCATTAGTTGTTATTATAGACCTATACCAACCCTGTACATGCTAGAGATCATATCCGGGGTAATACTACTATAAATGTAAATGTAATTATCTGATACAGATATCAATTTAAAGAGCACGCAAGCCCAGGGAAAACCCCATATAAATGAACCCTAAGAAGCCACTTAAAAGGTAACCATTATATACAAAAATATTCCAAAAACTCCCAGCAGATCAGAGGGTCAGTGAACAAACCCTAAAGTGGCAAGGCATCAATGAGAAAAACAGCAACATCCAAGTGATATCAGTGAACCCCATCCCTAGCTTCAGTAGGAAGGAGCCGAAAAAAATAAATAAGGCAAAAGAGCCACAGAGTCCAAAGTGATGGGGATGACAGCCGAAAAGAAACCGCCACCGCCAGAGACAAAAGATGTCTATTTGTATAAAAAATTGATGATGTATATTCGAGATAAGCATGTGGCATGCTCTTGCAAGTTGTCTTGTTGCTTATACCTATAGCAGATTAGATCATATTGGAAGATTTTCTTTTGCATGAATATAAAAGATTTAATGAGGCTAGATGAGTTTGAAACAGTTGCAGGCACGATTGGATTGGGGGATTATTTGGAAAGAGGCAATATTGTCTCCTGATTATATTAGATGAATGGATCAAAAGTAGATCAAGTGACAAAGTAAGCTGTTAGACTAAAGCAGAGATTTACTCTGTTATGAATTTAGCTCCACAATCAGCGGCTATTCAAGAAAGTGGATAAAAAGTATTTGTGAGTCACTCAGCAAAATCACATTTCGATGGCATGACACGTTGCTTTATTAGCGATATAGCAGTCCATATGAACAGTGGTAAACAAGCCCATCAGATAACAGTTGTTTAAGTGCCATGATGTCCAAAATATCATGTGCAGCTCTATGTTAATTTCTCATGGTAACACATGGTAGTCACTCAGCAAAATCACATTTCGATGGCATGACACATTGCTTTATTAGCGGTCTAGCAGTCCATATGAACAATGATACCTAATTGCTTAACCCTTCAGCTCATATGGGACTCTAGAGGCCTAAATCCTCACCCGTGATTAACTCAGGGAATCCAGGGATGTCCATCTACCCTAAAATGACTATAGCAGCTCAACCCAAAGCTGTGAATTCGCAGCCTACTGGTTTTAGTGAACTAACTCAGCAGCTCCCGATCCGGTAGACCAACTGACAAAGTAAGCTTAATTTTATGGCAATCCCTGAAAGATTATTAAGTATTGTAGATAAACGTTCGAAATTTTATTAGCAATTCTACTTGGAATTTCCTGGTAGACTAAAACAAAGATTTAGTCTGTAGATGCTAAATAAAATAGAAGAGTGATGCTAAATAAAATAGAAAAACCTAGAGGACTTAAAAAACAGTAGGATAAAAATGATGCTAAATAGAATGATTGCAGCTTAGCTCTATCTGTGTACTAACAGTCACTTATCTGAAGATAAATCACATTTGAATAACCAAACAGTGAACCCAAAGCAAAAAGAACACTGAGAAGCTATGTGCATTATGGATAGCTAATAGATAAGAGCAAAGCTTGGCAATTACTTTGACAGAGCTGGCCAAGAATTCCCAGGCATCTGTGGATTTGGACGGGCTCTACATATGGCAGACAATCATTTTATTGAATTCAAAGTTATTGTCAGGGATGCCAAGAATTCCCAGGCATATTGAATTCAAAGTTATTGTCAGGGATGAAATAATAAGCCAGAATTGTGTGCTCCGTGGATATTGTTAAAAATAGCTTTTGCCAAAGGTAATTCCAACATTCAAATTCTGGGGAACACAAAACTCATTCTTAATGGGTAACGGGTGAAAGCACAGTGGAAAACCTTCTCCTACAGCCATCCATGGAGGGTGAAAGCACACTGGAAAAATTCTAACCATCAAAGAAGCAGGAAAATTCTAACAATCAAAGAAGCAGAAGCTGATAGAAAATTTCTAACAATCAAAGAAGCAGAAGCTGATAGAAAATTTCTAACAATCAAAGTAGCAAAAGCTGATAGAGCAGGTATGTCCGTACCTTTGAAACGGGAGGGTCGGCCTGGCAAAGAAAGAGGCAGACAAACGGGAGGGTCGGCTAGAAAACAGCAACTGAGAGCTCAAGAAAAACAAAAGCGAAAGCGGAAGTGAGTTAACCGAATCAACCGTAAACGTAACTTTATTATATAACAAGAAAAGTTACTAAACTAACTTACACGTAACTGACGCTGCATGCATAATGTAAAATAGAATGAACAACACGTATATAGAATGAACAACACGTATATATCACCTGACTTACTCAACCTCCATCAAATGAGCCTCGCATAACCCCCATCAAATCAGCCTCGAACTAGCCTACGTCATGGCCCAACAGCTGTCATAGCTCACTGAACAAATGTCACTGCCATGCCACCCTAGCTGCTGGCATAAATCCGATGCCCTGCTGTTCAACATTGTCCATGACAGTTTTCTCCCTCTGCCACTTCCGGCATACCTTGTTCTTCCTTGCTTAAGGAATGCAAAGGAACGAACTGTGAATTCCCCACCTGATGCCAACTGCTGAGAAGAACCTCTGGTAAGCCTCCATTGCCTTGACTAGTTGAGATTACATAGATTTGCATCTCTTTCTCTGGATCTTGCAACCAGCGCAGGGAGGCACACTGTCTGGCTTTGAAGCATTGCTCCTCATGTTCTACATAATTATTCAAAGTGAAATCGGTCAATTACATTATCAATGTGAAGATTACGTTATACAAAATGCTGGGATTCATCTTTACAGTGCTTACATATGGCAGAATGCAGCAGCCTGTGGAGAAAAACTGGATCCAACAGGTGCAGAAAAGTAGCTTCTATCAATAATCTCGGGAAATTAAAGCAACTCAAGATGTTAGAACTACAAAACAACGGAAAACCTATGAGTGAGGGGACATTACGGGGCATGGCCAAAATTGAAACCCTCCGTTTGATTCTCACAGAGATGGAAAGTTTGCCAACTGACATGAGCGAAATGTCAAATTTAGAAAGGCTTTTTTGAAATGCTCTCACTTGGTTAAAATGGACAGGAATTTTTACCGGTTCAAGAAGATAAGTTCTATTATATTGTTCAAATGCAGCATGCTGATAGAGCTTCCAGATTTGCACAGGCTTGGGAGTGTAAGGCGATTGGAGATCATCGCTTGTTCTAAATTAAGGAAGTTTCCAGAAGGATTTGGTGACAATGGAGCATTTCCTTTGCTATAGATACTTTCACTGGTTAGATTAGAAAAACTCAAGGAGTCTACCCGAACCATACACAGCTCACTGAACCTATTGTCACTGGGAAGAGACAGTGCGAAGCTGAACCTCGTCTACCCGAACCATACACAGCTCACTGAACCTATTGTCACTGGGAAGAGACAGTGCGAAGCTGAACCTCGTCTACCCGAACCATGCTTCTAATTTTGAATCCGAAGAATTCAATTTTTCCCTTATCAAATTTCATGTTTTTGTTTTGAGAGTATTAGGCCATGTTTAATAACCGTATAAAATAATTTTTATAAATTCTTCGAGTGCGTTCGAAGATTCCTATATCATATGAATATGTAATAAATATAAACAAATATGCAGGGATACTCGTTGAAAATTTCTTCCATCCTCTTTTGGAATTCACTAGGGGCATTCTTTAAATCAAATGCAATCACCTTCTGTTGACAGGATCCATAAGGGACAATGGAGGTTGTCTTATGTGTATCTTTTGGGGTTATTCCTATATGGTAAAAAATATATTTAAATTGAAGTTTTGCTTAATAGATGGTTCTGAATGTCGCGCAGAACTTTATTCAAAGGTTCATAATTGGCAAAAAAATATTGGTTTTCCTCTTTCATTATTAAAATTTATATTTGCATGGATACGAACCCAAGCATTTTTGGAGGGCTCTATCAAACCTTTGTTTAAGAGATCATTTATCTCTTCTTGGAAAAGTCTTAATTTTAGAAGGACTCGTGTATGTTGTAGAAGCCTTTTGAGGATTTATCTCTACCAAGGGACTATATGATAAGGAGACATAATAATTTTCTCTATATAAAGAATAATTTGTAACTTTTGAATTACATCCCTTCACAATTTTTTCATCGAGTGTGGCTAGCATCTCTATACCATTAATTTTAGCATAACAAATACTACACTCCATCTTCTTTAAATCACTAGAAGTAATTTTAGGTCTATGATTATGGGGTTGCACTTGAGATAAAATTAGCTCAATCAACTAATATATTCTAATAATTAATAATAAGGAAATTACAAGATATTTATACAATCAATAGTCTCAAGATAGGAATTCTATCTTGGACGTACACTAGTGTGGTTGAGAGATTCTCTCAACCACACACTAAACTAGAGAAACCTAAATCCCTATAATGTAGGAACAAACTCCTCAATTAGGAAATTACAACCATAGACAAGTAGGAATTAACTATTTCCAACTCCCCCCCTTAATGAATACTTGTCATGATAGTCAAATCCACCATCATCATCACACGAATTGCATGTACAAAACCTTCAAAAACACAATCTGCCGCCCTTGGACAGATCCACAATCTGCAAATTTGGCGTTTCCAATACAGCTAAATTGATCCGATCTGCCTTTCCTGCAGATCCACTTGAAGGTGAATTGGCATGATCCTGAATGATAAACCCGCGCCATTGGCACGATTAATGGCCTAACAGACACGCCAGTTGGCCATCCTGGTGCTGCTGTCAGCGCGAAAAAACGCCAATCCCCTTATACTCAGAGAAAATCATCTGAGTCCGAGCCAGGTGTTACTGCAGCCCACCTGCTCCTACGAGCATAAAGCTCCTGTGTACACTCACCACCACTGGGCAGATCCGATCTGCTACCACCGAGTTGATCAAGGATCTCAATTCACCACCACCGGGCAGATCCGATCTGCTACCACCGAGCTGATCAAGGATCTCAATTCGGCACCACCGGGCAGATCCGATCTGCTACCACCGAGCTGATCAAGGATCTCAGTTTGCCACCATCGGGCAACTCTTGTAGCCACTAAGGCTCTATAGATGGTTTCAGGCTGACCACAAACCATTACAAAGTGGTTTTGAGATCACCACGAACTTTCAAATGCCTTAGCAAGGCTTACATTCAACATTTGAAGTTTCTAGTACATACAATGACTATTACAATATACTAGGGAGCCTATTCCACAAATCATACTAAAACAAAAAATCTACTTTGCTGTCCACCTTAACATTATTGCTGCTTCATTATCCCAAGTTCACATTTTGGGCATCATCTTTCTGATTTAGTTGTCTTGGATTTTCCTGCATGATTTGTTAGAGTAGCTAATTCTAACAAAACCACTCCATTGAGTTAGCTAAGCTCAATGCTTATAATTCCAAAACATTTATAAATACCATATTTTACCGTTGCAGTGGCAAAATATTACCAAAGAAACTCGAACCCAACTGTTATGAAACTCGAACCCAACTATTATGGCTCATCCGTCATCATGCTAACCAGCTAGTCGATTCATCCTCCTGCCCGCTTGCTACATGTCCGTGTAGTGCTACATATGGACGGGGGAATAACATCACTCTGAGTATCCTGCTCCTTGTTCTCATTTTTTTTTTTATTATTCTGTAAAAGGCAGCACTGACTGGCGGTCTATCATTCATAACAGCAATTATGAATGATAAATTGCTGAAGCACTCGCTGAAACTCGGACCTTCTGGATCGAAATCGAATCCGAAACAAACTGGAAGTTCTTGCACATCTAAAAACAATACTTCAGCACCTGAGTTGATTCGTTTATGCAGGCCGAACATTAATGCACGAATGATTATCTGAGGATTGAAATCGTCCACGACGCGTCCGATAACTCCAGCGGCCAACAGGTCCTGCCTTATCTCCTCCATATGCAATGCCATCTGAAATAAAGAAGAATGAAAGATGCTCCGCAAATTTTTTTCTTTGTTTTACTAAAATTTCTGAATGGCAGTAAAACCAGTCGTCTCTGCCATTGTTTGTAGCCGTACATCTTCTCACCCTCTGAATGTTTCCGGCCGAAGTGCCTTCTGAGCTCATACAAACCCACAAAAGTTCGCCTGCAAACAGGGCATCTGCAAGGGATCTTCTTATCATGCCCCGCCCTGCAATTACCCAACGTGCTGTTATTCAAAAACTGTTCTCCCAGCCGTTTCTCAGCAGCATCGTCCGTGTAGTGAGTCTTGTGATGCATTTTCAGTGTCTACGGATTCTTGAAAGTCTTATCGAAGCTCCTGTAGCACACTTAAAGGGCCGCCTATTTTGGATCAGATCGACTGGCACAATCGCGATCTGTCGATCCTCTTGATCCTCCTCGTCGCCGCCCACCTTGGGACTCCACCTGGATTTCTATTGTGCCTGCTTCTTCTTGCAGGTGTTTTCGCTGTTGTCCAGCTGCTGCGCCGGTGGCTCGAACCCTTCTTCAGACTGATAATTCAGAAACCCATCATCGGAAGCGAGGCCTGTGTCCTCGAAGTCGTGATGAGGTGTCTGCAAAAACTACAGGTCATCCTCCATGCTCTGCAGGGATATGACATTCTTGAGCGTGGAAACCAGGTTGGGATGCATCATGGGCGCGTTAAAGGCCCCTGCAGCAGCCGAGAAGCCGCCAATGGCGATGGCCATGACAGTGCCCATCTCAACTACCCTTC
This sequence comes from Pinus taeda, assembly GCA_000404065.3. NCBI lineage: Eukaryota > Viridiplantae > Streptophyta > Pinopsida > Pinales > Pinaceae > Pinus > Pinus taeda. Next base: position 41,408 of record APFE031128681.1, read on the forward strand.
AAAGGATCAGTCTTCTCCACCGCTACGGCATGACCAGCGATGGCCGCCCGGCCCTCTGCTCACCGACAGAGCGATTCCAAGGGGCTCATCCATGCCCGTGTCCCATTTCATGAGAATATCGACCAGTCCTTCAACGGCCCCCGCCTCCACGGGCGCGGTTCTTTCCAACCAAGCAAATCGCCAGAAGGGCCTTCAAACCCACCCTTACAGCCGGAGGGTTTCTCAACAAGTCCTCATAACTGTGACAGGCAACGATCTCTGATCTGATCCGGCAGACGTACCACACTCTCCCACCGATTACCGGGATCTATTCCCTCAAATATCTGAGGAAATTAAAGATAGCAGATAAAATAATAGATATGATACCAAGAAAATACAAATAGCCAACAATAAGTCCACCTGTGGTGCCAAAAAATGCTATGGGTTCCATGACATCCTAGGAAAACTCCCAAAATGTCAAACGGAAAAATAATAAGGTCACCACCGATAAGGAACCTAAACCTGACCATAAAACACGACGAACATGCTTATGTGCAATTCTATCAATTTCTTCCTTCTCTTTCTGCAGCCTTTCCAGCTCTTGCCTTCTAGGATCATCTTCTGCTGTCAATGCTAGAGGAACTGCATTTCTCACCAGCTCTGCAACCTTATGGGGATGGAGAATAACCTTATTGCGGAAGATCAAAACCACTCCTGCCTCGTCCAGAATCTTGGCAAACTCAACAGCTTCTTCGTCCGAGTGTGCCACACCCATGCCTTGACACAACTTCAAGAGATCCGGATACGTAATAAATTCGTGACCGTCCGACTCAAGCCTCTTCTTCAACACCTGCACATCTGCAAGTCTCAATAGTTTTCTCGCCTCGTCAACGGCGATCTTTCTGCCGCTATCGCTGTTCTCAAAGGGATTATCGTCGCGGCATTTGACGTCCGTAGAGGTGCGGAACAAAGTCCGCCATGTAAACGACCAAACACTCAAAGATGCGAGGTTCAATCCCGTATGTAGTGGCGGTAGAGTAGAAGCTTCCAAATGCCGAGAAAGCACGGAGCGACTTACATTTTCTTTCAATCCACTCTGAGCCACGGCTAAAACCCTGGAAATAAGAGCTCTTGCCATGTCCTTAAAACCTTAAATTTTCTTTTATATTGGAAATATAAATCAAAAATCTCCATTGACCCACACGATGATGGACAAACAAAAGTAGTTTATTTCTCTATGCCCAGGAGCAGCCCAGCCCACAAGGGGTTAGGCCCTCAGGCTCTGATACCAAGATAAAATTAGCTCAATCAAATAATATATTCTAATAATTAATAATAAGGAAATTACAAGATATTTATACAATCAATAGTCTCAAGATAGGAATTCTATCTTGGACGTACACTAGTGTGGTTGAGAGATTCTCTCAACCACACACTAAACTAGAGAAACCTAACTCCCTATAATGTAGGAACAAACTCCTCAATTAGGAAATTACAACCATAGACAAGTAGGAATTAACTATTTCCAACTACTTGTTCCATTTATTGGCTTACTTATTCCTTCTAGGAATAATGGAGCCTTTAATTTCATACCATTAACATGAAATAAAAACAATATTCCCTGTTTATTTATTGTCATTGGATCAACTAGTTAAAGGAAATCTAATCTAATATACAAACATCACTAATCTAATCTAGTTGAGATGATGGAATCAAATTTTAAAGTGATGATCACATACCTTTATTATAAAATATTGTGTTTTCCCTTGGATTGGTACATTTTCTCCATTTACATATTTTTCCGTCATTGTAGGATTTTCCTAGTAAAATTCCTGGATTACCTTCGTCCTTAGTCGGTTAACATGGCATCAAGAGTTGATACAGAAATAAATATCATATGGATTTATTTCTTGCGGGAAGAAAAATACTTTGATATAGAACTTCCCTCCTCCAAAAGAAAAGATTGTTTGGTGATGTGGTTCTTTTGGGGATTCTAGATATTCAGAATGACAGCTTGTTGGTCTTTGAAATTCTTTTGTTTTTTCTTTGTTCAAATATTTCCTTGTATACCCTTCAACCTGTAGAAATTTTTAAGAACACTAAAATTAATGATCTTATGCAATGATTTAAGTACCTATGTTGATATGCCAAATAGTGATTACCAATGTGTAACCAAACATGTGTCATACTTAATTGAAAATTTTCTTTCTCAATTTATCCACAATTACATTACACTATGTTGAAGAGGGAGTGATCGTGGGTTTCTTGTCTATCCTAACATACTTGCAAAAAAATTATTGGTAATAGAGCATCTATAAATATTATAAGGTTTGGTCCATTTTCTATAGAGGAATCCCTCTTATTTAATTTTTTCATTATTAAATTTATATTTTTAATTGCAAAACAAAATTTAACGTATCAAAAAATCCATACTACATCTACAACATACAATCTCAAAAATTGATATTCACAATTCCAAAAAACCTTAAATAAAAATACCAAAATTAAAAAGTGAAAATCGTAACATATTTATTAAATATACATAAAGAAAACAAAATCATATTAGCAATCATTATTACTATTATTGTATTTTTAACAAACCACTTATTGTATGCAATGATCGGAATTGAATCCTTGGTAGCCCATTCATATGGAGAAGTATCTTTTCTAAATTACCCTTAAAAAAATTGATTTTTTTTAAATTTACTCATCATTTTAGAAGAAACAAAATATTTATAAACTTAGAAAGAAGGGTGAGTTTCTAAATAGCCATATGATATCAAAAGATTATATAAACAACTAATTATTTGAAATTAATTAAAATTTAAAAAAAAATTAATTAGTGAAAGTTAATTAAAATTTTCAAAAACTAATTATTTAGAAATACATAATTTCAAAAATCTAATTATTTGAAAGTTACCTAATTGTAAAAATGAAAATATGTCCAGAAATCAATCTGATTATTTGGAAACTTGAAGTTACCTAATTACAAAAATGAAAATTGTCTTATTTCGAAAATCAAAACAAATGAAAATGAATTGTTATATCTTAACTTGAAATTGGAATTTTCTTTCTATAAGTATCACATGATTCACATCCATCAATAAATTAAAATGGTAATAAGTTATTAAGATCGTTTTTTTTCCATAAGTATCATAGATTCACATACATCAATAAATTGTAATTGTATTAAGTTACAAGTTAATAAAATATTTTTTTCTATATAAGTATTATTATACACAATCATTAGTTTATCAATAGACATGGTAAAGCAATAAGTCATTAATAGTTAATAGTTATTAGTTGATAATGTGATTTTTTTATATACAAGTAAATTTGATATAATTATTCACTTCATCAATATACATGGTTAAGAAATAAGTTATTAATAGTTATTGGATTGCTATAATAAAGTTAGTAGTTTGACAAAGTAGATTGACATGGTCATAGAATTTTTAGATTTTTACATAGTCAAGATAATATATTCTCTATATGTGTGCGTGATGTACTAGAGAGATGTATAAATGGAGGAGAATAGCACGAGTTATGGTTAAGTGTGTGATGTGTTTTTGGTTTATGTATTTTGAGTAATAGTGAATAGATTTCAATCTCCATATATTTTCATCTCGACATTTTCATAACTATGTGTAATCTACCTCTGTAAAAATATTATCAAGTATAACATATTCACATGCATGAATCTATGTAACACATGGATGATGGATCTATCCAAAAGATATATTTGTAGAGAGAGTATAGCGTAATTAAAATTAGCAGAGCCCTTTCCAACTATGGGAGTTATTGCTTCTCTATGTTTTGATTCATTGGAAAATACTATTGTATATAAAGTAATTTTATAAATATTTTTCTTATGATGATGATACATTGATAATTATAGTATGAGATTTTTATGTTTTTACTTTCATAACATAATCCTAGTTGATATTGGTAATCATGTTTATTTTGCATATTTCAAAAAGTATCTGAAGATGGGGGAGATGAGAAAGAGCTTCATCTTTTTCTTTGGAGACTTTTTCATCAATTATTTGTAGAATGTTGCATTAGAGAAATTTTGAGGTAACATATGGGCCTTAAAACAAAAATGTACAACTAAAATCAACTTTATAACAACCAACAAGATTTAGTATGATGACGAAAATCATAGGGGATGATTCACCATTTTTTGAGTAAAAAAATAGAATGATTAAAAAAAAAAACTATTTTTTCAACTTTTATTTTCAACTTATTTCCCTGTGGTTTTACTCAAATTCTGAGTGGGAGCACTCAATCGATGTATAACTTAATTTCTCATCAAATGAGTACCCACGTTGCATATTTTCAAGGAACTCTTCTATACGAAAAATGATTAATACTTGAAAGTCATGATTGCAATTACATTTTTCATGTATTTCTCATTTTTTGCGTGTAGCCAAGTCAATCAAAAATATACAGCATGGGTACTTGTTGGATAAGGAATTAATTCTTGTATCCAATGAGTACTCCCACTCAAAATTTGAGTAAAATTGTCAAGAGATATGTTGAAAATATGAGTTGAAAAGTAGTATTTTCCTTTTTCCCTCTATAATTTGATGATGTAATATAACGTTATTTTATTATTTCCACTATTATTTTCTAATATTCATTAGGAGGTCCATTTAATGCCTCAAAATTTCTCCAATGTGATTTCCAAAGTTGGAGGTCGATTAGAGTTTGTTCAAAAAATGTGTTAATTCACGTCTATAAATATGTTCTCATGGTTATAGAGTTATCTATTAACTCAATCATTTCTCCTAGATGAATATTTTATTTTTTTAATTCAAAACTGTAATTTTGATAATTTTAATGAATATAACAACTATGAAAAATGGGTCGATTATATTTTTGAATTTCTTAAATTAGTGTTTTGAGATTATTACTATTTTACAAATTTGATGTCAAAACCCTCTCTAAATCACAATATAGTTAACAAGTAACGCATAACTTAGTTTTAAAAAATCAACCCATGCCTTCTTAAACAATAAACGGTGTTCAATAAATTTCATAAATGGTGTTCAATAAATTTCATAAAATTGACGATAAAATTAAATATTACACTCAAATTATGCATTTCGATAAATCTAATAGTATTGATAATAAGGTTAAATATTTAAATTCAAATTACTTTTGGGATGAACATTACTAATACTCTTTTATTGCTCTAAGAATTTAGTTGTTTTCAATTCACTGTGATATGTTATCCATATGTTCTTCATTATTTGTTCAGGTTACTTTTTCTTCACATTAACATAATGCCAGAGTTGGATTTGGAAGCATAAGAAGAATTTTTTTTAATTTAAAATTGGAAAATTGGATCTAGCTTAGAATTTGATTATATATATATATATATTATAATATATATATTTATTAGTGAACAAAATGATTAATGGAATTATTTATTTATTTATTGAAATTTTTTGATAATTTTTAATAAAATAAATATTTATGGACATTATTTTTTTTTATTAGTGAAGAAAAAATGATTAATGGAGAAAAAAACTGTTATTTGTCTCTCACAAGGCAAGATTCTAGCAATTGATTTTCGTGTTCACCACTATCAGTTTAACATTGACAGCTTCCACTTATAATGTTGAAAGTTTTTATTGGATCTTAACTTTGAAGGTATTGTTGCAGCCTTTGTGCCATGTGTATAACTTCATTAGATTTTTTTCCCATAATTTTTAGATGTAGTTACAATATTTATTATATGATTTTGAAATATTTGTGCAATGTTATGCGATGATTTTGACATATTTGTGCAATGACTTTTCACTGTTAAATTGCATATGAAAACCAACCAAAATTGAAATCCTTGAAAATAGTTCATAATAATGTAAATACCCCATTTATAATTAGCTGCTTCTCACCATAATTCAAACAAGTATTTGCATAAGAATTAATAAAACGAGATTGAACTAAATGTACCTAATGAGATGTTTTCTTCTTGTAGGAGTAAAAGTGTAAATGTGAAAACTTAGTAGTGGTTACTATAATTAAAAATATGTTTTCTAAATTCATTCTCTAATAAATTTAAAGAAATCAATTTTTTTATAAGGTTTAAATTGTGTAAAAAGTGGATTATGAAATTTAGAAAAACATTTCTTAATATAACTGCTTGTTTGGGTATGTTACATTTGTTGAAAATTCCGTAGAATTCATTACAAAAGAAGTATTGTCAATCATACAAGATTATACATAACTTCCTTATAATATGAATTCTTCAAAGTAATAAATATTTATTTTGTTATTTTCGAGTCTTTTTTCTGGTTTAAGTTGCATCGTCTTGTCTTTGTTTTTAGACATTGTAGTTAGGGAATGGCAAAGAAGTGCAATGATCAAGTGTTAAAAGGGATCGTGAGAAGAATTGTAGTACTTTAGCTACATGAACATATTATATCTACACATAAACCACAATGGTTCACAGACATTTTAATCCATCTCTAATTTGCATGCAAAAATGCATTATCGACAAATAAGATTATGGAGTGGGACAAATAATATTATATGCTCTATGGATATATCAAATAAAGTTTTGTAGGATTATGAACAAAGAATGATTATATTTGCATTGAGTATTTTCATTTTATTTTTTCCTTAATAGTATCATGTCTCATTACATCTACTTTGTTCCCATATTTTTTGGTTCGTAAAGTATATATTTTTATGTATGTAAATTTTCTTTTAGATGTACTATTAGTTGAGATTTATTTATAGGTTTTCTAATTCTATGTGAGACATATTACCTTTGTTCTACTTTTATTTGAGTAGAAAAAATTATTTGTATTTATTTAAATTTTTATGATTAAATTTGAATATATATCTATATATCTATATATATATATATATATATATCTATATATATATATATATATATATATATATATATATATATATATATAATATAATACTATTTTTATTTTTAAAATTAATATTAATTAGTTTGTATTTTAATACATATTTGTTTTACTAAACACAATTTGTTAATGTTTTCAACTTTCTTCTATGATTTTTTTTCTAACTCTATAACCCAAACAACAACTATATAAAATTCTTTTGCTATTATTTATTTAATGCTATTTATAGAATAGATAACCTTCTTCCAAGGTTCTTTAACTAACTCTTTAGCTCAAACAACAACCATATAAAATTGTTGTTGTTACTATTTTTTCATTTATTAAGCATAAATTAGAGGGAATTAAGGCTCATGGTTAGTTATTTCTATACACAATAGTTTTAATAATAGAAATGATATTACCTAAGAAGAAAATTTCACTATTATATTAAATGATTATATTTTTATCACAAGTATTTTTATGATTTGTTAATAACATAACATCATCCACATAAATTCTTATATGCATACTTTTTTTATTCTTTATAATTCAATTTTGTAACAAATTTATATATAAGTCTATAAGTCAAGTAGATGAGACATTCTTATTTCATTTCTATTGCACTCTTGATTTTCACTGGTCTTTCAAATTTTACCATTTATTGGAATCCTCAATTTTACAATGAAATTTTCATATAATTAGAAAGTAGCTCTTCTCCACTCTACTTGAATTCTTACTTTCTTCATTATTTTTCAAAGTAATTAGAAAATGTAATATAATTTTTAGAAAATCAAAAGAGGCATTGATAAATATTATTTCTTCGTCTCTTTTACAAAACATCTACAAGTTATGAGATGGTGAATGGTTGAATGCTTAGGCCAAAATAAACCTAAGAAAAATCCCACATAATTTTCACATTATTAAGTGTCATGCCAAATTGATTAGCACATAGTAATTGTGCATTGTACTAAACAATTCGTAATTCGGATCTAAATGGATGTGACATCCATTCAATTGTATATGCAAATAATGTAAATAATATTTGAACAAGTTATACTAAAGTTACTACTTAGTAATACAAGATTTTTTTTGTTTTTGTTTTTTTGTTTTTTGTTTTTTGTTTCGTTTTGTTTTTTTTTATAGGGAAATTTAAATTGTCAAGCTTTGTCATATGAATATGAAGACAATTGTGCTTTGTAAAACAATATTATAGAATATTAATTTTTTGTTAGCTTAAATATATGAATAATATATATTAATCTTATCCATATTATACTGATATCAATTTAGATTTTTCATAGTATGATTTATATGTATCACTAGCAAAATTTGTAGCAATATAATCCTTAATTTCAATGGTAGGGACTATGCTACCTTACAACACTTGTTTACTTATCGCGGCTTTCTTTTTATAATTTCTTAACGAAATAAATATTTATAGACTACGACAATATGATGAGATTTAAGTTGTTGAAATAAAATGTGGAGAAAACATGTTGATAATTTTTTTCAATTCAAATGATCATAAATTTCATAATTTTTTTATAAAAACTTGTGAAGTAAATTATAATGTATATATATACTTTAAAGTTTCTAATCTCTTAAACCTTTGGATTGTTAGAGTGGGGCCAAAGTTTGAAGGGTTAACATTGGTCATCCTGAAATGGCAGGCCAATACAAGTAGAACCCGTTATCGGATCTTGATCTTTGCATAGTTTGTGAGGGGTGGTGGTCCCGTGAGTAGCCCCTTGCATAGGCGGGCGGTGGGGGGGGGGGGGGGGGGGGGGAAGGGGAAGGGGGGGGGCCTTTCCTCCTTTTTGATGTGGTGAAACCAAATTCCCCTCAGTCTTATGGAGTCAAACAGGTGCAAGATAAAATGCAACAATGGCCACAAAGATTCTATTCATGGGGACACAATGGCAGGAGTGAGGCCACAACCGTTTCGTCCAAAAGACCAAAAAAAATATAAAGTTTTTCATTACAATTGTTTGGAAAGATATCACAAATATATGAAAGATCATGCCCTGATCTATAAATTTTTCGGTAGATGGCCTCAAGAGTAGGACATTATTAATTTGATACAGACTAAATGGTCCCCTCGAGGGCAGGTCAAGCTTCAATTAAGAGCCAAGGGTTTCTTTACAGTGATTTTCAGGATCTACAAGACATAAAGTGAATTTTTTAAAACAACCCTTACTTCATGAATAATTTTGGGTTGTTTCTGTGATAATGGGAGGAATGCTATAATCTAGAGAAATAGTAATTCCAGGAAGCTCTAGTTTAGGTCTGATAGTTCTTTCTCCCAGAGAATTTCTACCGGCCAGATATCCTAGAAGGGATCGGGAATGCAATTGGACAATTTTTGAAAGTATCGGTGATAAAAAATGATGAAGACATGTAGCATATGCCTGAATATGTGTTCATATCAATATCTATAAAACTCTCCTGGAGTTGATAGATCTGGTCTATCATGATTCCATCTGGACCCAGCCATTGGATTATGAACATGTCCCCCTCAAATGTCCTCGATGCCATGAGCATGGACACTTGTTCTGTGACTATCCATCCTCTTACTATCATAGAGGAAGCCCAACATGAAACACACCAGAGAGATGAAGAAGGGTTTCAGCAGGTAGGTGGCAGGTGAATTTGTCAATGCAGGAATCAACATTTGCCTCCATATACACATCAAACTCATTTGCCTCAGAGACCTAGACCGCCTCTCCAGTCGTTAGGAAAACCCCCATCTAGAGGGAATGAAAATTATTTTTCCATTTTGGAGATGCTGGAGTCATTGACAATAGATCAAGAACATCTCTCTCAATTGCATCTCTAAGAAATGGAAGTAGACAAACAAATATCTCCATAATCAGACAGAGTAATACCCAAGAAAAAGTCACTAGAATCTTTAGAAGAGGATTGAATACTAAAAGAGATTATCATCCAAAGAAGAAAAGTATTAGAATATGAGGAAAATAATAACTGACTAGGAACAGAGGAACGCAAAATTCTTGAGATATTTTGGGCATGGATCAAAGAAGATGTCAAGGATATCCTAGTAAATCGGTTCACTCACTTCTGGAATATTTTCATCTAATGGAGTTTTCACATGGGGAACAAGACGAGGATCCCATGTCTTTTGGACTGAGTAAATAAGGAGGCATCCCATCTCTCACACTTCTAGATCAAAATCCCCGTGACAAAGGGAAAAAGGGAAGGAATATGATGAAGGAAGCCATCGGGGAAGAGGGGGAGCTTCTGATCAATACTGATCATATGGGGCAGTTGATAGATTATTTCGCTTGATCCCTACATCCATCCTAGTCAAATTAGTCTTATGGAATATCTTACGCTTAAACAGTAAAGGTAAGCTTTGATATCTGAAAGAAAAAATTATCAAGGTTAAAGCAGATATTGCATTATTGCAGGAGAAAACAATGACATTAGCAAAAATAATATAGGTGAGCCAAAAGTGATGGAAGAACAATGAAGTGATGATGATTGATGCAATCGGGATGTTAGGAGGAATAGTGGTGCTCTGGAATCCTAGTCATGCAATCTTCAAAGATTGGATTGACACACATTATACATTCTTAGGTAGCTTTAGATACGTTGGCTCTGACTCATGGATCGGCCTGACAAATAATTACAACCCTTCCACCCCTGAAGCCAAATACATTTTTCTACAAGATATCTCTCGTTTATGAGAAATTATGTCAATCTCTTCTTGGATCATTGGGGGTGACTTTAATATGATCTGTAATCTAGATGAAAAGTGTGGAGGTGTTCGGTGCCTAGATCCCTTATCTGTGGCCTTTAATGATTTGATAGGGGAACTCCACCTGGCTAACATGGATACAAAGAAGGGAAGACATCCCTAGAATAATAGGAGAGGTGGAAAACAACAAGTGGCTTTCCATTTGGGCTGATTTATGATCTCTGAAGATACTCTCTTAAAATATCCATGTATAGAAGCTTATATAATTACCGCTCTAGGTTCATATCATTGGCCAATATGTTTGGATATAACTACTCATTCGCCCCCTAAGAATAGGCCATTTCATTTTGAAAGCTTCTGGCTTTGGCATCTTGGATTCGTCGAAAACCTAGAGGAATGGTGGAAAGCTCTAGAGGTTCTAGAAGGGTCTTGTATGCAAACATTACGAAGGAAACTTAAGGCTCTAAAATTGAGAATTAACATCTAGAATAGAGAAGAATTTAGTGACATCTTTGCTGAGAAAAGATGAGTAAAGGTACAAATTTAGGGAATCTAAATAAGGATGATGTGTGAAAGGCACAGAGAGGAATTGGCAGTGGAGGAAGGTCATATCCTAAATCAATTGGGAGAACATGGACAACAAGAAGAGGCCTTATGGTAACAAAAATCTAGAATTCTATGGATCTTTGAGGGAGAGTGGAACTCTAAATTCTTCCACAAATCCATGATAAACCATTGTCAACACAACTGCACTACTTCCCTCACATATGGGGATGAGAGCCATCTCGATAAAAAACAAGCCATAGAATGTGAATTAAGCTCCCTTTTTCTCTTCTTTACTGTAGGAGGAAGGGTATGATCGAGAAGATGATATCGCTTGAGTCACTCAATATATTCCCAAACTTGTAACCAAAGATCACAATGCGACTTTAATGAGACCAATAACATAATATGAATAAGTGGATATGGTGGTCAAAGAATTGCCTGAAAATAAGGCCCTAAGCCTAAACATATTCACTTTAGAGTCCTTTAAAGAAATGTTTGGTCTTTTACGGGGTTAGAGATAATAGATCTAGTTAAAGGGTCTAGGCCAAACCGTCAGAATTGGTAAACACTCTAAGTGGATTTTGGCCCATCACATTATGTAATGTGATTTATAAAATCATTTCATCTATCCTTGTTTGACGTTTAAAGAGAATTCTTCACCAAACCATTAACACCAAATAATCAGGGTTTGTATGAGGATGTCAGAACATGGATGGGATAGTCCCTGCCCACAAAATTATAGACTTGCTCAAGATTCATAAGAAGCAAGGGATGTTGATTAAGTTGGATCTTTCAAAATACTATTACCATTTCAGTTGGGCCTATCTCCTCTTGGTGTTGAAAGATTTTGGATTTGCGAAAGACTCTATGTATTGGATCTGATCTATGGTCTCAACTCCTTTCTTTTCTATTATGGTTAATGTTGATCCATTGGCTACCTTTCATTCATCCATAGGCTTAGGAAAGTCACACACTTTTTATGGCACATTGGGCATGAAAGAATCTTAACTTTAGATCAACTTCTTAATAAACGATTTATGGGTCGATCTTAATTCCCCCGATGTAAACATTAGTAGGAAATGATGCCACATTTACTGAATACATGGAAAGTTGTAGAAGAGGTATGGGATATGTATGCTACTTTACTTGGTTCCTTTGATTGAAGTGAGGATGATATTTGAGTGACAATAAAAAATTGGCAAAGAAACTACTACAAGAATTCAATTTTCAACAGAGCCTGGCACTTGGTCCTTGGATTTATTCTATGGAACATCTAAAAAGAATGCAATTGTGTTATATTTCATGACAAACCACTTTCCAGTGCCTCCATCTAGAGTACAGTTAAAGAAAATATATGGGAGACTATTATGTTTGAGAAATGGCGTCCAGATGACTAGAAGGTGAACCCTCCTGATGCATTGATCCTTTTGTATCTCAATCTATCCTCAGGCAAGATCCCCCTCCAGGTATGCTCTCATCCAAAAGCTCTAGTATTTTCTCCCTCTATTTTCAAGCGCCCTCCTTTAGGCTTTGTTGAAATATATTTTGTTGGGGCTTCTGAAGGTAACCTAGGATCAAAGGTTATGGTGGTCTTCTTTCCAAATCGCTGGGATCCCCTATTGATATATATGCAGGATATTGTGGCAGTACCACTAGCAATGTGGAGGAACTAACTACTGTAGAGAAGGGTGTCACTCTAGCCCTTAGCTAGTGATGTTAGGAGATTCAAATTGTTGGAGATTCAAACATAGTATTTCAGATGACTCAGAAGATCATATATGTATCTCCCACATCCAAAATAGTGAGAAGTTGGAGTTTTCAGGCCAAGATGGGTTGAATCAAACTCCTTTTAGAGATATTTTCCTACACATTCACCGACTAGGTCTTACATGTAGGTAATAATGTTGTGGACTGGTTGGCAATTTGGGGATCAAAAACCTAGCAAAACAGATTTCACTACCCCATGGCATCAAGTATTAAGTGAAACTGACCTGGACCTAGGGGAATTGCATACTGTTCTCAACCCCCTCGTAATTGATTTCCCTTCCCCTTCCCTCGATAGGGGTGGACACACGTTATATGAGCAAGCCTTGGGGTTATCCCACCCATCAAATGACACACATGATAGCCTTAATTAAGGATACCATCATCCAATTCATTCACTAGGAGAAGAGTCCAAAAGGTCCTTCAGTTATGTTAAGATGGAAGTAGGTAGTCATCACTCCATTGGACGTTTGGATGATGAATTGTGGGACACAGGATAATTGTAGAGAGTGCGACGAGGACCATGGGTGCTTGCCTAGGTGTTGGCACTATAGGTGTGGCATTGTGGAATCTCTGTCATAGTACATTAGAATGTGTTTTGCATGCAAACAAGTACCTCAGATAATCGAACTATTTTCACTAGTGAATTGGCTCTTGGCTTCAAGGTTGGTTGCCATATTTTGCTCCCTAGCCTCATATTAGTTTGCAGTTTCATGGTAGTTTTCTCTTCGGTAGTATTGAAAGTAATTATGGTTTTGTGGGCCTACTAGTCTTGATTGTCTATCGATTTTTCACTAGGTAAAACACGAGAGCATTGTGAAGATAATTATGTAGAATTTTGGGGTTTGTTTTATGTTTTCCTACATAGTAACCATTGTCTAATTGTTCTTGGTTTCTTCTTCTATGAGTTTTATTCTTGTTGGGATCTTTATTTTGTCACAACCTCGGTGACCCTCCACTTCTATTACTTTCCCAATATTTCATTCATGTCCTCCTCAAGTGCCTCTAGTCTTTGACATTGTTGCAATTGTGGGGCTAGTGTTTCGTCGGTCTCCACGCCAACCACCTGGGTGGTGGTATTTCTCATTAGGAGGGTTGCAGGATTCAGTGTCATCTCTTCCTCTTATCATCTCTTCCCTAGTATAACTTCTAACATACTCAGGTTATGTTTGTCTTATTATACAGTTAGTGTTTGTTCTTATTTCTATTCCATTAGGAGATTCATGGGTTTCTCAAAGATCCAGCCTCTTATTTCCTCAATTTCAAGAGCAACGGTGTGGTAGAAAGGGAGCCCCCACCGTGGGGTGGCCATCAATTAAACGCAATTCGACCCATGAATAGCCACAACTTTTTATCTGGTAATTCTACTAGTGTAGAGAGAAAGGGTGATATGGCTCACACTCTGGACCACTCGCCAAGTCGTATAGTTGCTCCAACTTCCTTAGAGTCAATAGTGACACAAATTAGATATAGTCAAGGTAAAATGGACATCATCTATGAGAACAAGTATGAATACCATAATAAGTAGGTTTCTTATATTAATAACATACAATATCGCTGGAATGAGATTGCCCCCGCAAGAACCACTGCCAAACGAAAGATCATCCCCACAATCTAGAATCTTGGGTGGAACACATTGATTTCCACATACATGAACATGCTGGTTATTTTGATTCTCCCCCTGTATCCCCCACCAAACCCCTTCGTGATATGCTAGTGTTAGTATTTTTTATCTTTTTGTCTCCTATAAGAAACAACTGGCTTCCAAGCCTAATCGAAATAATGCATGTAAAATCTTATCGATGGCATCTTTTGCTACCCAATTCTAACAAGTCTAGTTGGAATGAGGGATTGGGTACCATCAAGACATCTTTTGTAATCATTTTTTTTTTATGGAAATCTAATAGAGACAAGTTGAATGACAAAAAAAATATAATGTATATAGCTTTCAAATATCATGGAAGAAGTTATTCTCAAGTCTACCTAGAACATACCATGGTTTTAATAATGAATTTTTTCTTATATATTAAATTATTGGTTAGTTTCAATTATACTAGAGAGAGTTGGGATATTTTGGTAGTAAATGGTATAAATTTTCAATGCAATTTGTAACAGATATGTTAATACAATTTTATAAGTTTTAAGTACTATAAGGCTAGGTATTGGGAAACAATTTTTTAAAGTAAATTCTCACCTCGCTCAAAAATACTATATCTATAATTAGAAAATGAAGATGGGAAACATAATTTTAGAAAACATCCTTTTGAAATAACTCTATTATAATATCAAAGGGACAAGCACTTTATAAACAAATTGGTATGTATGCATATTTTATGTATGTAATAGATAAATAGGGAAAGGGGGAAACATCCATATTTTTTCTATAATGTGATGTTTAAGTGGCTTAAAAAACAGTTTGAAGTGATCACGAAGTACTAATCATAGCTAAATGAAATTAAATCTTAGGGACACACTCAAGAGTTTGGATATTATTTGAACTATAAATTAGTGTTAGAGTAAAAAAAGTTGTTGAATGTAGATGA
Source organism: Pinus taeda (assembly GCA_000404065.3). Classification (NCBI taxonomy): domain Eukaryota; kingdom Viridiplantae; phylum Streptophyta; class Pinopsida; order Pinales; family Pinaceae; genus Pinus; species Pinus taeda. The sequence continues at coordinate 56,827 of APFE031128681.1, forward strand.
TGCAATGAATTCATTATTTTACCTAGATTCAATATGAATTTAAATTATAGCATTCTTAATTGGCCTCACAAATTTCACCTTCCACCACCCAAATAAATTTGAAATTGTTTTTAATGATGCTTCTAACTTTTTTAGTTGTTTGTTTATCTTCATAATTAGTTATTGTTTTTTTTTTCATATTTATAATTTTCATTATTTTAATTGATTGAATATTTACACACTTACTGGTCTATCCTGATGATGGGCCACGGTGGATGACTTGAAACATCGATTCAAACAATTATGGATGCGAGAACTCTAGAAGAAAACTACACAAAGAGTAATAATCGCAGAAGCCTCAAAACAATAATATGTAATTGTTATTATTACAAGAAAATGGCACCCATTGATTTCCCTAAAAAGGTTGAGTACCAATTATCACTTCTAGATTCATTTTGAATCAACCAACATTCTGATTGGCCATGTCTTTTCCAAAAGGATTTTAATGTTCATCTAGTTGATGACCTTCACTCAAATAACGTTGAGATTGATGATGAGGATCAAGCATCAAAGTAACCATAAAAGAACATTCAAATGAAAATGGAAGAAAATATTTTTATGGGCTTATGTTGAAAAATATTGTAATCGGGTTGAGAAGATAAAATGTTCTTTGTGTGTTAAATATAAAAGGGAAACGCCATTTTCTAATGATGGGAGCAACGATCCTCAAGTTGGTGATCTAAATTTCCATGATAAATCAAAGGCTCATTAATTGTCTTGACAATGTTTCGAGGCAGAAACCAAAAGAAGTAATCTTCCAATTACAAAACACGTAGAGAAAATAGTAGATTTTAAGAAGGAGAGAATTAATTCAATAATTTAAAGTATGTATTTTGTTTCCATACATGACTTTCTATTATAAGTCTATGTGTCAATTTATGACTTGAATATGTATAAATGCACTCCAAATATGCCTTTAACAAATGAATACCCATGATATACAAATACAACATTTGGAAAAGAGCTTCTATAAGATGGCAACGAGATATATTGGCAAAGGTTAAAATATGAGGTTTGTCATAGTCTATTCTACTCAATTTTACTTGATGAAAGTAAAAAAAGAACTATGGACAACATCTGATTATTTATATTACATAATTGACAAACAAAGGAAGAGGCTACTGTGTGATAAGATTCATACGCTTACTTCAAATTAAGGATGGAACAACTCCATCTATGTATAATGTAGTAACAATTATTTCAACAAATATGGATGCATCCTTGGTGATATTAGTTGGATTTCAATCTACTAGGGCTTCTCCCATGAGGGATATAAGTGAAGGTTATCAACTAAATTATGTCAACATGGTCCTCATTTACTAGACATCCATATAATAGCCCATAAAGAAGCATTATCAACAAATAATGCTTCATCTCAATTTCCAGAGTTGTAATTTATTGATAAATTTGCAAATAAAATTTATTCTTCGCTTGGAAAATCTGCTAAAATACATGGAGAACTAAAAGAATCAATGGAAACATTTAAAATCACCGGGTTAGGGATTCTACAAATTCAACAAATTAGGTGGTTGTTTAGAGAAATGGTCATGGGAATACTTGTTAAGCTCATGCTTTCTTTGTTAAAATATTGGAAGTTAGAGAAGAAAAAAAGGTATGATTTGGAAATATTATTTGAAACATTTTTGCGTCTATTTTACTTAGAGATGTGCTTATTGAGTTAAATAAGTTGAACCAAAAGTTCCAATAGGATTAGGTGGATATTACTTCTATTGGCACTACTTTAGATATTACAATTAGCTTGATCCATAAGTAGTTTTAGGAGGCATATTTGGAGCTAATACAATGCATAGACCATGTTTTTCTTAGAAAGCACAAAAGGAAACTTTTAATTTTGCATATACTGCAGGTATGCTACATGTACATCCATTAATGTTCTTGAGTGGTCCCAATGCGCATAAATTAGGGACCCAATGCGCATAAATTAGGGAGACTAGATGATTGCATTCTTTTGGGAAAGAGCTTTCTTATGAAGGCGATTGATTCTATAAAGTTGAGGTTAATAGATTTGCTAAGAATTAAGGTTTCTAAGTTATTGACTCCTAGCCATTATTATGAGGAGATAAATGATAGAGATGCTCAAATAAGAACATGATTAACATGCTTATGTGAAAAATTTACTGTTGGAGATTCATCTAAAGTGGATGCTAATAGATGTTTAGGTAAGATGGATGAGTTTATTTGTACATTTTATAAATCATACCCAAGAAAACATATGCATGCAACATGGGATCTATGTGACTCATTTGAAAGTTATCCATATTTAATACAACTATGGAAAATTGTTATTGTTATTCTCACTAGTACAACAATATGTGAAAGAGAATTCTCAAAATTAAATAGGATAAAAAGTGATGATAGATCAAGACCTTTTTTTGAACACATTAAATGTGTTAATGTTTCTCTCTCCATGCACCTCATACTCTAAGTGAAGTAGAATAGAATGTCAATTATGATGTATGGAAACAAAAGAAAGCTCAAAAGCCACTTTCATTGGGAAAATAACTTCATCTCATCCATGCTGTAAATTTTAATAATTTTGAAAAATGTAAATTAAATAAAAACAAGTTGATTCAATGCTAATTTTTTAATTATGATAATTTATATAAAATGAAAATTGCATAGATAATTCTATATAAAATAATAATAAATTGAATTTATAAAAATTTCCTCTAAAGAATTAATTATTTTCAACACGGAAAGACAATATTTTATTAAACATTTGTTTTAATAAACTATGTAATTATTTTTTTTATAAAGTTTAATCACATTAAAGTACGAAATTTTATATATATATATAAAATAACGTTTCAACATTAAAACACGTAGTAAATATATATCCTTAAAAAATTAAGGGCACTTCCAAATTTGAAAAGGAAAACCATTATCCATGATGTATGGTCCATGGTTTCTTGAAAAAAGACGATCAACATCCATGCTCTGTCTCAAATTTGAACAGGAAAATCATTATCCATGTTGTATGGTCAATGGTTTCTTGAAAGCGACAATCAACATCTATGTTGTCTGTAATATTATTTCGCTGAAAATAACTAGTTTGGTACTGAAAATAATGAATTTGCTAATGGATATTAAATAAGTAAAAATTTATATATTCGAGGACTAATTTGTTAATAGACATTAAATAAGTAAAAATGGTATATATTCAAGGTGAGATTTTGGTAATTAATTAAACACAATTAATATATACCATATAACTCATTTATTACCCATTAACAAAACATATATTTGTTACAATATTTATGCCGTAAGGTGTTTCCCTCTGAAATCAACTCCCCCAAATGATTTTCTGTCTTAATATTAACCGTTAGATCTTTTGTTAGACGATTGAACAAAAATCAGCCTTCTGATTTAATAAAAAATATTTTTAAAATACTTGAATGAAGGCCAATACAGAGGACTGGAGCATGGACACGTGGGAGGAGCAACAGACTGAAGACGCTGCAGTTTTCGGGGAACGCATGGGATGGATTACCAAGCACAAAATATCCCTAGGAATCGCCAGAGCGCTTGCATTTCTCCACAATGGGTCATCCTCACCGATCGTTCATGGAGGCCTGACACCGTTTAATGTGCTGTTAGATGACAATTTTGAACCCCGTGTGGCTGAATCCTGGATCAAAGACCTTTTAAAAGTATCAGCCCGCTCGGAAATCCTAAATTCTGTGTATGCTGCTCCTGAATATTTTTACACTTTTAATCAAGGTGCAAAGGCCGATGTCTATAGTTTTGGGGTTGTATTATTAGAACTGGTCACGGGCAGAAGGGCTTCTGATGATGGTTTTCCTAGTGGATTCAAAGGGAATTTGGTTGATTGGGTCCGTTCTCTGATGAAAGAAAACCATGGCGTTAGTGCACTGTACACAAGACTGTCCAATTCTGCTCCTACAACCCAAATGCTGGATGCTTTGAGAATTGGGTATCTCTGCACTGCAAAGTCACCCTCCAAGCGTCCCTCTATGCAGCAGGTGGTTGGTCTTTTGAAAGACATCCGACCAGACCCAACGCAGATCTGATTTGTTTCAGCGTTGGCAAAAGCGCCCTGTAATCTGGTTATAGTATTTATTTGGCATTTAAAAGATCATTTTTGTTCCCAATTGCTGAAAACTTGCTAAAGGATTTGGATTGGGACTATGTATTCTTTTATTTTAAAATCCTGGAATGCAGGCCAATACAGAGGACTGGAGCATGGACATGTGGGAGGAGCAGCAGACCGAAGAGGCTGCAGTTTCCGGGGAACGCATGGGATGGATTACCAGGCACAAAATATCCCACTGGTTAATTTATCCTTAGTCCTCGGCCTAAAACCGATATGTATAACTAGATTATATATGAATAGGTATGAATAATTTTATTTAAGTTTATGAAAGACCTGCTAGAATCTATTGCAATAGGGAAGGAATTACAGAAATTTACAGTTGCTTTAACGTTATTATGGAATGGAACATTGATATAATAAGTTGGCCTGTATGAGTCACTTCCCAATGGTGCATCTTCTACCGGAATGAAGCACAGGCGATAGTGGAGACATGGTGTAGAGATTTTGAGAAAGCAAGCGAAGACAAGAAAATCCCATTGCTTTATCTTGCGAATGACATCTTACTAAATAGTGTGGAGAGGAATAGCTGTGAGTTATTTGTGAACGAATTTTGGCGGGCTCTACCAATATATCTTGTAGATATATATCAAAACGGAGGACAAGTTATAATCGAAGTTGTATCGAAGTTGGTATATGCTGTATTCTCTGATGAATAAATCATATTTGAATGTTTGTATTTTCTGTATTCTGATCTTTTTTAGTTTTTAAATAAAAATGTAAGTTGGCATATGGGAAGATCGCAATGTTTTTAAATTAGGTCATCACAATCTGAGAACGCATTTTCTTGGAGAAAACCCCCCCTCAAGTTCGGATGAAGGATTTGACCTAATGCCCCCCAGAAAAATAGTGAGACAATTTATCATACATTTCTTCATTACTTTCAGTAATATTGTACTAGGGTTTCCCTTTTGATGTTTTCTGTTAATTGGTATCAATTTAGAAACTGGAAGTTAGATTCGAAGGTGGAGGTACTGCGGAGAGAATATTGACAGCATACCAGGCAGCCGGAGAGGAGCATATACAGGAAGATATGATATTGAAAACATGCGAGTCTTCGATGAAACGATTGAAAGAGATAGAGAACGATGTACACAACACCTGCGAAACTGGTATGTAGACAAACAACAAAAGTAGTTAATAGATTGTTGTGTTTATTTATCGCGCGAAGCGAAGTAAGTTTGCTGGAGAGACGAACATGGTTAAGCGAGCATAATTTCCATTGGTTTTGCCAATTCTATATCAAATAAATAATAACTCTGATGCCCTAGTGTATCAACACATTCTGACAACCATAACAAAATTTGCTCAATAAATATGTCGCCTCAAATAATGTCTCTTCACGCTCAGTCTTCTCACAGATTTCTGATTTTGTCGCTTCTCTGATGTCCTGCCTCAATGATAATAATGCTAACCTTGGGTTTCGAAACTCATCCATTTTAGCACTTTCCAGTTGGTTTTTGGTTTTGTGAAAAGGTTGGTTTTTGGTTTTCTCTCATTTCCACAGGTAGAATTCCTTATTCGATACATTTCTTTTTATGTTGGCTTTACAGTTCACTAGAGCAAGATCTGGAGCATGAACTTAAGAGTTATTGTGGTTTTTTTACCTAATAAGAATTTTTTTCAAAATTCAGTTATTTTTTCAAACTTCAGTTTGCTCAAACCAGTAGAAGAACAACTGTAATTGTTTGTTATTTCAGAATGTAGGTTTACTCATCAGGGGTTGATTTATTATTCATAGTTAATGAAAATTAAGCCACCTGAAATTATTTTTCTGATATTCTGTAAAGAACATGCTTTCACCCATACCAAAGACTTCTGCTTCCACTCACACCAAATACTTCTATACTTAAAGTGTTCACCTATTTTACTAATTCTTATTCAAACAAAAACCGTTTTAGAATGAAAAAGAAACATGCTTTTGCTTGAGGTTTGGTTTGGGGCTTAGAAGGAAACTGGGAATTCTTCAGAAGTAGCTAGGTGTAGCATATGGTTTTAAGTGGGTGTTATTTTGTTTTTTAAGCAAAAGTTATTTTTTTATTAAAGAATAGAAAATAAAAAATTTCCAATTTGTGTACGATTATAGGATTTCACCATGTAATTTTTTATTCATATTTATTTTACATTATATTCATGTTTACACCGAGATTTAAATATAAAACTTTGTATCATCCTTTATTTTACATTTTCATAATCACTGAAACAAAATAATATCTCAGAAAAATAATCATGCAACATGAAAAAGCAGTAATCGAGGAAGTCTGTCTAGCAGAGCCAATTTATTTATTTTAATCTTTAACTTATTTTAAAACCCACACTGGTAAATAAGGCGACAGCATATTCTAAACATAAATGCAATTTTTTCACAATTTAAAAAGAAAAACACTCTCCCTTTGCCTACCTGTCTGTGAAGTACCTAGCTTTCCTGTGGGTTTTAGCACCTTCCGGTTGGTCTTCTCTTATTTCCACACGTCAAATTCCTAACTTACACATTTCTCAATCCGTTAGCTTTTCGGTTCATGAGAGCCAGAAAAATGCTCTTCCTTTACCTACGGGTCTGTGAAGTACCTGGCTTTCTCGGTTGTGGCTTTCCGGCGGGTTTTAGCACCTTCCTGTTGGTCTTCTCTCATTTCCACAGGCCAAATTCCTGACTTACACATTTCCTAATCCGTTAGCTTTTGAGTTTATGAGAGCTATGAAGTAGAGAAAGATCTGAACCATGAAATAAAGGCATAGTTTTGATTTTTTTTACATGGTAAGAAAATTTAATAGAACTTGGTTGTTAAATTAGCAATGGGATAGTTAAGGTTAGCTGCTATTTTAGAATGCAGGTTGACTCATGATAGTATTTAAAGAAAATCATTTCATCTAGAATTATCTTGTTGTTGTTTTCACTCAAGCTAGATGCCTATGTGTCTCAGGCTTTTAACTTGTTTCCTTACATGGAAGCAAACTTTTATCCCAACAGAAACAGATTTAGAGGTGGGAAAAAATATAAATTTTCTTGAAATTGACCTAATATCTACAATTAAAAAACTGAAACACCTCTTATACTAATTAAAAAAAGAGCTATCATTCCCTATGATTTTTTTTAAAACTCATGGTTTGGTTTGGGGTTAAGCATGGAAGGAAACTGGAAAGGAAAAAACTGCTCCACAAGTAGTTCAGTCAAGTAGTAGTTGTGAAACACAGGATTTCAAGTAAGTGTTATTTTGTTTTTTTAAATAAAAATTTGAACTTCTTAAACTTGATACATAATTATTAAATTTAAACCTATAATTTTTTATTAACATTTATTTTTGTCACTAAAAAAAAAATAAATATCTAACTATAGTAATCATGCTAACTCATTAAAAAAGTATATGAGAAAAATCAGAGTCATATTGGAGAAGACTGCCTAGTAGCATGAGCCCTATGGTATCTTCAAGTTTCAAGTTTCTCCCATTGATAAGGGCTAATACATATCGCACTTCTTTGTATGCCTGCGACATCATGTTTGTACTGATATATTATGTATTCAGAGGCTTTTAAACGGGCAAGGGCTTTTTTTACTGTAAATTTTAATATCTATGTTTATATGTTATCAGCATTTTGCCAAACTGTTTCACAGGTTTGTAACTAAAAAATTTATTTTTAAGTAAACTGAATGTAAGAGGACTAATTTGATCTGATTAGTAAACATATTACATAAGTGCAAATATATTGCACTTTATGCAATATATTTGCTTTTATTTTTAACCTATTTTAAAACTCTGTTATAAGATACTGGTAAATAAAGTAACCACAAAATCTAAATATAAATATAGTTTTTTCACAATTTAAAAAGAAAAACACTCTGCCTCTACCTCACAGTCTGTGGAGTGCCTGGCTTTAGCTTCTTGAGACATCTGTTGCAATTTGTTGTAAAGTTAGTATTTTATCTATTGATCTATTATCTTATTCCATATCATATCAGTAGGATGCCTGGACATTACGCAGTCAATTCAATTATCTGATGAACTCATTCAAGAAGAGACGGTTCTGTGGGAATGCACCAACCAGCTGAGATATAATGAATCGACAACTGCTGCTGTTATTTCTCAGCTGAGAGAGGCGATCCAACAAGAGGTAATAATTATAGCTCACAGTGATCCTAATGGTCTGGTACTATAATTACGCCGTAAGGCGTTTCTTTTTTTCTGTCCTAATTTAAACGGTTAGATCTTTTGTTAGACGATTGAACAAAAATCAGCAATCTGATTTAATATAAAATATTTTAAAATCCTGGAATGCAGGCCAATACAGAGCACTGGAGCATGGACACGTGGGAGGAGCAGCAGACAGAAGAGACTGCAGTTTCCGGGGAATGCATGGGATGGATTACCAGGCACAAAATATCCCTAGGAATCGCCAGAGCGCTTGCATTTCTCCACAATGGGTCATCCTCGCCGATCGTTCATGGAGGCCTGACACCGTTTAATGTGCTGTTATATGACAATTTTGAACCCCGTGTGGCTGAATCCGGGATCAAAGACCCTTTAAAAGTATCAGCCAGCCCGGAAATCCTAAATTTTTTGTATGCTGCTCCTTAATCTCTTGACACTTTTAATCAAGGTGCAAAGGCCGATGTCTATAGTTTTGGGGTTGTATTATTAGAACTGGTCATGGGCAGAAGGGCTTCTGATGGTGGTTTTCCTGGTGGATTCAAAGGGAATTTGGTTGATTATGTCCGTTCTCTAATGAAAGAAAACCATGGCATTACTGCACTGAACACAAGACTGTCCAATTCTGCTCCTACAACCCAAATGTTGGATATAACTAACGTAGAGCATTCAGCTTCCAAAACATGGATTTGCCTCCTCTTTTGCACAAGAGTGTTTATAAAATAAGTTTAAGAACCCCACGCTTTTCATCAAGCTTTGATTTTCATTCCAATGAGCTTAATTATGGCATTTTCAAACACAGAAACGAAATCAAATGCCTGCTATTGTTTCAATTTTGATTTTGATCTTAATGAGCTTCATTATGCCGTTTTCAATCACACGATACTCCCTTCTGCATCAGCATCATAGAAAGAAAGCGTTCCTTTTTCAAATACATCCCAATTCTCTATTTTAAGTTTCAGGGGAATGGGTCTGTGGGGGACACATTGGGGATTCTCCTCTTCTTTATTTTTGGTTCCCACTCTACCCCCAGTTTTGAGAAAGGTGCCCATTCTGTCTACCACTTGGCCTATCCTGGAGGCAAAAGTTTTTAAAAATTCCAATAGATAGAAGGTGTGGAACACCGCAGAAATGAAATCTTAAAATCTACATGCTCTTGGTTAAATTTTGATTTTATCTCAATGAACTTAGTTATGTTGTCAGATATGGAATCCTAGGAACTCTAGCCTTTTGATTGATTTGATTTTGGCCCTAATGAGCTTAGGTATGAAATTTTCAATAATAGAAAAAAAATCTTGAAAACACATTGTTTTTTATTAGATTTTGATAAAAACCACATGTTCTTTATTGCATTTTGATTTTTAATCTGGGAGAATAGGCATTTTGATATAATTGCAATCTGAGGTTTATTTCAATTACCTTAGGACACTTCAATCATAACGAGCTCCATGCTTTTGATATAATTGCAATCTGAGGTTTATTTCAATTACCTTAGGACACTTCGATCATAATGAGCTCCATGCTTTCTTTCAATCACAGAGAAGAAAACTCAAAATCTTGATTCTTTTGAGTAATTTTTGGTGAAAAGCCATATTTAAATATTTTTTATTAAACACAATACATGATTCTGGGAGAATAGGCTTTTTGTTTTGTTTCAATCACAATTCTAGGTGTGTTTCAATTATAGCTCTAACCTTAAGGCAGTTTCAATGACAGGAATGTTACACACAGAGATGTAAAATAGAAATGGGTAATATTTTTATTAGAAAAAAGCCACAGCTGAGTTGGGCAGCTTAGCACAACAAAAAAAATTATGTTGTTAACAAAAACCACCATATCTATCTAGCTATATGTGTTGGGAATGCTTTCGATTAAATTTTGATTTTGATTTTAATGAGCTTTATTATGGTATTTTCTATCATAGCAACGAAACCTTAACATCCCCATGCTTTTGATTTTGATCTAATTAACTTAATTATAGTGTTTTCAATAACAGAAACCAAATCTTGCGTTTGATTAAAGTATGGTTTTGATCTTAATGAGCTTAGTTATACAATTTTCAATCACAGAAACAGAATCTCAAAACCCCGCTTTTGATTAAATTTTGATTTTGATCTTATTGAGCTTAATTATGGCGTTTTTAATCACAAAAACACAATTTTTTTCTATTAAATTTTTATTTTGTTTGTAACAAGGTTAATTATGGCATTTTCAATCACAGAAACGAAACCTTAAGAACCCCACGCTTTTGATCAAGCTTTGATTTTCATTTCAATGAGCTTAATTATGGCATTTCCAACCACAGAAATAGAATCAAATGCCTTCTGTTGTTTCAGTTTTGATTTTGATATTAATGAGCTTCATTATGGCGTTTTCAATCATAGGAATGAAACTTTAAGAATCCCATGTTTTTTATTAAACTCTAATTTTTGATCTTATTGACATTAGTTATGGCGATTACAAGCATAGAAACTAAATTTCAAGAATCTGAATTTTAATCTTGATCTTAATGAGTTTAATTATGGTGTTTTTGATCACAGAAACCAAATCTCAAGAACGCCTGAGTTTGATTGTTATCTTAGTGAGCTTCATTATGGCATTGTTAGTCACAAAAATGGAACATCAAGAACCTCATGTCTTTGATGAAATTTTTGTTATGATCTTAATGAGCTTATTTATGCTGTTTTAAATCAGAGAAACGAAATCTAAGAACCTCATGCTTTTGATTTCCATGCAGACACATGACATCCACATCTACTCCCTTCCACATCAGCATCATAGAAAGAAAGCATTCCTTTTCCAAATACATCCCAATTCTCTGTTTTAAGTTTCAGGGGAATGGGTCTGTGGGGGACACATTGGGGATTCTCCTCTTCTTTATTTTGGATTCCCACTCTGCCCCCAGTTTTGAGCAAGGTGCCCATTCTGTCTACCACTTGGCCTATCCTGCAGGCAAAAGTTTTTAAAAATTCCAATAGATAGAAGGTGCGGAACACCACAGAAATGAAATCTTGAAATCCCCATGCTCTTGGTTAAATTTTTATTTTATCTCAATGAACTTAATTATGTTGTTAGATATGGAATCCTAGGAACTCTAGCCTTTTGATTGATTTGATTTGACCCTAATGAGCTTAGGTATGACATTTTCAATAATAGAAAAAAAATCTTGAAAAAACTTTGTTTTTTATTAGATTTTGATAAAAACCACATGTTCTTTATTGCATTTTGATTTTTAATCTGGGAGAATAGGCATTTTGATATAATTGCAATCTTAGGTTTATTTCAATTACCTTAGGACACTTCGATCATAATGAGCTCCATGCTTTCTTTCAATCACACAGAAGAAAACTCAGAATCCTGATTCTTTTGAGTAATTTTTGGTGAAAAGCCATATTTAAATATTTTTTATTAAACACAATACATGATTATGGGAGAATAGGCTTTTTGTTTTGTTTCAATCACAATTCTAGGTGTGTTTCAATTATAGCTCTGACCTTAAGGCAGTTTCAATGACAGAAATGTTACACACAGACATGTAAAATAGAAATGGGAAATATCTGTATTAGAAAAAAGCCACAGCTGAGTTGGGCAGCTTAGCGCAACAAAAAAAAAAAGATGTTGTTAACAAAAACCACCATATCTATCTAGCTGTATGTGTTGGGGATGCTTTCGATTAAATTTTGATTTTGATTTTAATGAGCTTTATTATGGTGTTTTCTATCACAGCAACGAAACCTTAACATCCCCATGCTTTTGATTTTGATCTAATTAACTTAATTATAGTGTTTTCAATAACAGAAACCAAATCTTGCATTTGATTAAAGTACAATTTTGATCTTAATGAGCTTAGTTATACAATTTTCAATCACAGAAACAGAATCTCAAAACCATGCTTTTGATTAAATTTTGATTTTGATCTTATTGAGCTTAATTATGGCGTTTTTAATCACAGAAACAAAATCTTTTTCTATTAAATTTTTATTTTGTTTGTAACAAGGTTAATTATGGCATTTTGAATCACAGAAACGAAACCTTAAGAACCTCATGTCTTTGATGAAATTTTTGTTATGATCTTAATAAGCTTATTTATGGTGTTTTAAATCAGAGAAACGAAATCTAAGAACCTGATGCTTTTGATTTCAACACGGACACACAACATGCACATCTACTCCCTTCTGCATTAGCATCATAGAATGAAAGCATTCCTTTTCCAAATACATCCCAATTCTCTATTTTAAGTTTCAGGGGAATGGGTCTGTGGGGGATACATTGGGGATTCTCGTGTTCTTTATTTTGGGTTCCCACTATGCCCGCAATTTTGAGCAAGGCGCCCATTCTTTCTACCACTTGGCCTATCCTGGAGGCAAAAGTTTTTAAAAATTCCAATAGATAGAAGGTGCGGAACACCACAGAAATGAAATCTTAAAATCCCCATGCTTTTGGTTAAATTTTGATTTTATCTCAATGAACTTAATTATGTTGTCACATATGGAATCCTAGGAACTCTATTCTTTTGATTGATTTGATTTTGACCCTAATTAGCTCAGGTATGACATTTTCAATCATAGAAACAAAATCTTGAAAACACATTGTTTTTTTATAAGATTTTGATAAAAACCTCATGTTCTTTATTCAAGCAGAATAACAAGAAAGAAATATGCGTCTCCAACTATGCATAAATCTCCAATGGTATTCAGTATGCCATAATTCACTGTGCATCTTCAACTAACAATATATAAATCCCCATGGCAAAGGTAACTTCATTTCCATTCATCCCAAATTCATTTTAACACAACTCACTTGCAAAGTATTACTAATAAATTTACACAACCGATTTACATATTACAACTTCTAACAAAATATACATTTCGTAGGTTCATTACTGCTTCTTCAGGTCTTCGATGCCTCCAACAAGTTTTGATACAATGTCAAATATGGAATGACCAGCACAAAGTTCTTTAGAATATTATATTCACTATTTGTATTTTCCATTTGAAACTTGAAAAAGGATGTTTCAGATCAAGTACCATTTTGATAGTTTATGTCTTCACAACCGATTCATTATCAATGGGTTTTAACATATTTTGTTAACAAATTCAATTTATTTCAATGAATATAATACATGTTTTCAATGTCTTCATATTAATTAAATTTCTTGTTTGATTAATGATTTCTTAAATAACCCTATCCAAATCGATATGGATACTCAGTTCTTGTTCGCATTTCGCGTGAATTCATTCCTTTACCTTCACCTTCAACTACACAATTTCAATCCAGATATGAAGGTGTCTAAACAAGTTCAATGGACATTTATGACTACTTGCATTCCATTTCGTAGCCACTTTAACCCCCAAATATGCTTTTCGACATGGTTTCCTCAAATTAAAACTCAAATACATCGACCCTTGCTTTCAAAAAAGCCCATAAAAGCCCATTCACATTTCAATATTCTTCCACACACTATGCCTTACAGCGTTTCCTTTGCAACATTAAGTGCAAATGCTAGTATAACCCTACTTTACTTTACCATATATATTTGTTACAATATTATAACCCTACTTTGCTTTACCATATTGGTCGTCAGATTCTAGTTAGAATAGAATACATTAAAAACAATAAACTCCCATTATCAGTCAACGTTACTATCATTGTGTCTTTAAGAAACGAACCACTGATGGTGTCGAACAGGACAACTAATATCCATCCTTTATGCAATATTATGGCACTAGTGTACTATATGTGGCGTCACACTCTAGCTGGAGTCCGACAACTTTTGTATGGGCCTGTATACCATATCACATTCATTAGCATGAAATCTTTGACGCGCAGTGCTATCAATAGCGGAATACATCAGATGGATTTGTCCTTGGATCTCTTTTTCATCTGTTCAATCAATCACCTGCTATCAGTGAAGCAAACATCAGAGTTCAGATCATTTCTGATTCTCGGATAATGTTATCGGGTAAGGAAGTAAATGATAGAGGGTAAGGAAGTAAATGATAGAGAGTAGTTTAAAGAAGTTATAAATTTGTTGAGAAAAATGGAAAGTTGGGTAAGATTTTGATAAAATTTTGATAAATTTAGATTACAGTTTCAAGCTTTAGAATTTTGAGTGGAATAGAAGTCTTTTGAGAGTGTTAAATTTATTTTAACCATCAAAACGTAATTCAAACAATTTAACAATCAATTTTCTTGAAATTTTTCTGTCATATTTTAACAAAAAGAAAAAAAAAACAATGGAAGCCTTGCTAATTAATCAAACAAATTTTATAATGTTCTCATAATTTCGACAACTTACTATACCAAAAAAACATTTAAAAGAAACAAATTGTATGATCTTCTCATAATTTCAACAACAGAGTATACTGACAAAACATTTAAAAGAAACAGTTAAATGATGATGGTTATGGTGGTTGTTAACGTCTACTGAGACCAAATTGGTCTATCGGACCTATAATTTTTTTTTAATTTTTAATTATCTGGCTCCTTGTCTTTCTTGGCGAGATTGGTGTTGTAGCTTTCTTTTTTTTCTCCACGGTCTTCCAACTTCCTTTATCTTGCATCTCCTTCATCTCTAGTTCTTGGGACATTGGTATCTTAGCTTCGCTATCTATTGTGTTCGTCCTTTTGAAGATAGTCGGAGAAGAAGTTTGGTCTAGGAGATCTGCGTTTCTTTTAAATGAAGATCTATTTTGTGCGGTATTCAAATCCTCATAAATGTTGATTTGTTGGGCAGGGCTTTCTCCCTATCTTGAGAGTTGTTTCTTTCTTGCCTGATTTCTTGTGATTCATAGTTTTCTCTATAGTATTCTTTTTTGATATCAGTTTAGTGTTCTTTTTGTGCTCCTTCCCACTATGAAGATATGTGGTGGTTTTTTTGAGAAGAATTTTTTTGGGAGGCTTTTGGGCAATTTTTGGCTAGATGACGTATCTCGAACCACGATCGACATTTGAAGAGGACACTCTCATAATCGAGTTTCTGGTTCCACACATAGTCTTTACCTGTTAGGTTTATTTCAGCTGGGAATCTAGCGCTGAAGTCCATTTCCACACAGATGCGTGGATAGGTGGTTCTGTTTCTCGGCACCTGCAGTAAAATTTCACAATTGCATTTCCAATGGCTTTTAGCGAGGAGAGATTCCAAAGATGCAAGGGTAGGCTTGGCAATCTCACCCAAACTAGTGCTGAGGTTATCACTACTTAGAGGGATCGAATGATGGGTTCCATAGCTTCATGAATAGGCCTGATTTTTCCCACAACCAAGGGTCGGAATCTAGAATACATTGACTGCTTTCAGGGTTTTCAAAATCTACTATAAAGAAACCCCTAGCACATGGGTAGATATTGATTTCATTAGAAGGCTTCCATACATCCGAGATCCAATTGCGGAGCACTATCAGCCGCGGCCAAAAACCATTGAACTGGTAGATTAGGGCACTTTCGGAAAACTTCAAAGCCTCATCAAGTGAGCCTTTGACCACCTGGAGAGTGGGAGCTGGGGCTTCACTAGGGGCTTGCCCTCGAGAAGCAGATGAGCCAGCAGCTATTTTCGCGAAGCTGGGAACCATACTTTATTTGCCCTTAGAACCCAACCGTAGATAAACAAAATAGAAGTTAAAATTAGATATAGATCTAGCCGTAGAAGAAAACCTAGCCCCTAGACCTAGATCTAACCACATAAGGTTAAATCTAAAACCTAAAATATGCAAAACAAACTTATTCACTCAAAATTTTGAGATACTGGTAACTAACCAGATCTCACCTAAACAGCGAGTGGAAATCAGAATTATAAAAAAAATGATTTGAATTCCATATTCCAAGCCCTGACATGTTCAAACATCATAAAGATTATTGAAAGGACGATATTTAAACACACCATATCATCTTTTCAATTTACCTATTTATAATAAAAATAAAAAGCAATACCAACCAACCTAAGTTTTTAACCGATCCTTTAAGGTGAGAAGCTAATAACAAAATTTAAGGTGAGAAGTAAAACCAATCAAAGCTAATAAAAAATTCTAAGGCGAGAAGTTAAACAAATCATATTAATGTCTAGATGTTATTTAAGGAAGATTTATAAATGTGAGATTTACTGTCCATGGTTAGATCTGGTTAATGGCTCAAAACCATCCGCAACAAATTTCAAATTTATGAATCTTCTTTTTCTCAATAAATATTAATTAATCTATAAAAGTTCCCGTCGAATTGCGTTGAAACAGGAATATACTTTCAAGCATGGATTTACAATTCCATGGCTTGGTGAAATATGGACCAAACCCAGAGACCTTGATCTGTATCCAAATTTGTTTGTTTCAAAACAAAATGCGAACCTCTGGTTCAGTGCTGGCTGGGATCTGCTGTCAACTTTGTTTTCAGGTATTCGACATAAAGGAGACCTCATAATTACATTGGAATAATTGTATCGTTTGATACTAAATTATCATATTTATTCAATATACTTTTTACTTTTTACTATGACTTACATTAATGCCATCCTAGCTCTCTTTGGATTAAGTACATCTTTTCGACACAATCTCTCAACCCAGATTTTCCATCTAAAGCCAGTTGCATGCATAACTCTCAAGCCAGATGGTGCCATCTCAACAAAGTTACATGAATAACTTCACAAGTACATTAATAAAAAGAAAATTAATTGCTTTTGCTTTGCAAGTTGGACAAAAAAATGCATCCAGTAGTGTTTATTAAAACACAAAACTAGCATAATTATATTAGAAAACGTGACTTATATCAATCACATGCATAATATTAAGAAATATAGCTGAAAATTTAATATTACATGCAATAGCTGAAAATTTAATATTAGTATTCATACTGATAAATATATGATAAAGAATACAAACAAATAAACATTTAATGTCAAAAGTAAAATGGGTAATTCCCGGCCCATAAGCTTATAATAATAAAAATAATAAGAATACTCGAAAAATAACGATTTTAATAAAAAAATGTTATTATTAGTAATTTAATTAATTATTATTATAATCATTTTAAATTAATTAGTGTTATTACTAAATAATTATTATTGTTATTAATAATTAATATTACTACTATTATTAATTAAATAATAATATTAATTTTATTTGTAATTAAATTTAATAGTACTTTTAATTGATAAATAATAATAATAATTAATTGTTATAAATAATAATTTATAATTTAACAATAAATAATAGTTAATTAAATAATAAATAATAATTAATTCATTATTATTTAATAACATTAAATATTGTAATATTTTATTTTATTGTTACTTAATTAATATTATTATTTATTAAAAATATAAATATTGTATTTTATTATAATTTATATTAATTATGGTTAGTTAATTAAACTCAAAGGATTTATATTTAATCTCTTGGTTTTCATATTGAGAAAATATTTTTTAGAATGTGACGTTCCACCATGGTAGACCATGATTATAAATCCAATGGATTTATATTAAACTCAATGATTAATACATAAACCATGGGAATAATAAATTCAAGGGATTAATACTAAAAACCCAAGGGATTACATACCAAGGGAATAATATTAAACCCAAGAGATAAATATTATAAACCCAAGGTATAAAAAGCCCTAAAATAAATATTATAAACTCTAAAATAAACATGGTTTACCATGGTTGATGTTTATATTGAGACAATCTTTGTCACAATGAGACGTTGGACCATGGTTGATTTTCATATTGAGACAATCTTTGGCACAATGTGACATTAGACCATGGTTGACCACGTTTGTAAACTGAAGGCAATTATATTAAACCCTCAGACTAATATTATGAACTCTATGAATAATATTATACCCTAGGAATATGAAACCTTAGATTAATAAACCCAAAGGATTCATATTATAAACCCAACAAATTAATTCTAAAACCTAAAGGTATTGTAAACCC
The DNA here is from genome assembly GCA_000404065.3 of Pinus taeda. Classification (NCBI taxonomy): domain Eukaryota; kingdom Viridiplantae; phylum Streptophyta; class Pinopsida; order Pinales; family Pinaceae; genus Pinus; species Pinus taeda. Next base: position 75,059 of record APFE031128681.1, read on the forward strand.
AAGGGAATAATATTAAACTTAAGGGATTAATATCATAAACCCAAGGTATATAAACATTAAGATAAATATTATAAACCCTAGAATAAACATGGTTGATCATGGTTGACCATGATTGATTTTCATATTGACACATTCTTTGTCATAATGGGACATTGGACTATGAGTTACCATGATTGAATTTTATATTGAGACAACCTTTGTGATGATGTGACATTAGACAATAGTTGACCATGGTTGATTTAAATATTGAGGCAATCTTTGTCACACCGTGACGTTGAACCATGGTTGACCATAGATGAACATTGTTGTCACAATGTGACATTGGACAAAGATACAATCTTTGTCACAATGGGACCATGGTTACTAATCATGGTTGAACATGGTTGATTTTCATATTGAGACAATCTTTGTTACAATGTGACAGTGGAACATGGTTGACCGTGTTTTATTTTCATATTGAGACAACCCTCATCACAATGTGACATTGGACCTTGGTTGAGCATGGTTGACCACAATTGATTTCTATTGACACAATTTTTGTCACAATGGGATGTTGGACTATGGTTGACCATGATTACTTTTCATATTGAGACAACCTTTGTCACAATACAATGTTGGGAACTGGTTGAGCATGGTTGACAATCATGGTTGATTTTCATATTAAGACAATCTTTGTCACAATGCAACATTGGACCATGGTTGTCATAATGTGAAGTTGGACCGAGAGACAATATTTGTCACACTATGACCATGGTTGACCATGATTGACCATGGGTGATTTTCATATTGAGAAAATCTTTGCCACAATATGACATTGGACTATGGTTGATCATGATTGATTTTCATATCGAGAAAATCCTATGAGAAGCGCTACGATAAATATTATAAACCAAGGTATATAAACCCTATGATAAATATTATAAACACTAAAATAAACATGGTTGACCATGATTGACTTACATATTGATACAATATTTGACACAATACGACATTGGACCACGGTTCACTACGGTTGACCATGATTGATTTTCATATTGAGACAATATTTGTCACAATGCGACATTAGGCCATGGCTAACCATAGTTGAAAATGATTGACCATGACTAACTGTGATTGACTGTGGTTGTTCATGGTTGATTTTCATATTGAGACAATCTTTGTCTCAATGTGACAATGGACCATGTTTGACTATCATCAACCATGGTTGATTATGGTTGATCATGGTTGATCATGGTTGATTTTCAGATTGAGACAATCTTTGTCACAATTTGACATCGGATTGTGGTTGACCGTGATTATAAAGTCTAGGGATTTATATTAAACCCTAGGATTAATATTATAAACAATATGAATAATATAATACCCTAGGAATATGAACCCCTATATTAATAAACCCAAGGGATTGATATTATAAACCCAAATGAAGAATAAATTTAAGCAATTAATACTAAAAACACAAGGTATTATAAAACCTAGCGAATAATATTAAACCCAAGGGATTAGTATTATAAATGCAATGTATATAAACCCTATGCTAAACATTATAAACCCTAAAATAAACATGGTTTACCATGCCTAATTTTTATATTGAGATAATCTTTGTCATAGTTCCGCGTTGGAAAATGGTTGACCATGATTGATTTTCATATCCAAAAAATCTTTGTCACAATGTAATGCTAGACCACGATTAACCACGGTTGATTTTCATATTGAGACAATCTTTGAACCCTTAGATTGATAAACCAAAGGGATTGTTATTATAAACCCAACGTATTAATTCTAAAACTCCAAGGTACTATAAGCTCAAGGGGATAATATTAAACCCAGGGGATTGATATTATTATTTTTATTATGTTGTGTGTGGAGCCCGATTATCATCCTGGTTGTTCAGAGGTTTTTTTGTTTTAGCCGCATTGGATCCTTGTTCCTAATGGGACATTGATGTCACCCATGTAATCACTGTAAGGGGGTTCAGGGGGGTGATGGCAATTTTTAGGAGCCTCCCCTAGTAGGGGTTGGGGGTAGTGCCCCCAAAGATGAAAATAGATGAAAATTTTCCTTGTAAAATATTGTAATTTCGTAGACAATTTGAGTCATTCATTAGGTAGATAATTTGAAGGTAGAAGTTATGTTAATTTAGGGTTTTTTCCATAAAAGAAAACCCTCAGTTTATATGAGGGAATTGTGTTATGGTTGTGTATTATTATTCTGTGAGAGAGAGAGAGAGAGAGAGAGAGAGAGAGAGAGAGAGAGAGGTGTATGAGAGTGAAGAGAAAATTACAATGGATTTGTTGTAGGTTGTATCTCTTCATTTTGCTGGATAATATGAAAGCAAGGATTGGTTGTTTCTTCGTGGATGTAACCAAAATTGGGTGAACCACATATATCTGTCTCTCTTGTTTTTTCTTTTTGTATTTATGTTTCCACAATATCTTGTGTATTTAGTTGTTTCGTTAATTAATTCCTAACAACTGGTATCGAAGTGGAAGGTTTATTTGGTTAATAAAATTGCAGGAGAGAAGGTTTCCTCATTCGAGTGGGAGAAATTACAGAAGATGGTAGGTTTAGGGTTGAGAAATTTAACAACAAAAACTACGAGCTATGAAATATGTACTTGGAAAATTATCTGTATGAGAAAGATATATACCTACCATTGAGCATAAAATTAAGGAAGCCGAAGATTATGATGGATGTAGAAACAATGCAGCTGTTCTACCAATGTCATTGGTATTCAACATTTCAAAGGAAACGAAAACAAAAGGTTTAATGATGGCATTGGCTAAACTATATGCAAAAACCTCGACCTCAAATAAGGTATTTCTTGTAATGCATCTATTTAATATGAAGATTTCAGAACGTGGATATGTTGTTGATCATTTAGATGAATTTAACAGGGTTACCAGTTAGTTAAGTTTTGTAGGGGTAAATTTTAAAGATGAAGTTAGGGCTCTGTTATTTGTTTTCCCATTTCTAGAAAGTTGGAATGGCATAGTTATGGCTATTAGTTACTATGTCTTTGAATCTAGTACTTTAAAGTTTGATGATGTTGTTGGTGCCATCCTTAGTGAGGAAATGCGATAAAAAAGTTTAGGTGAGACATCAGGTAATGCTTTGACTGAAGAGAGTAGGGGAGGAAAAATAGAAAGAGGAAGGTGCCCAAGAAATCACAGTAAGTCAAGAAAAGGCATATCCAAATCTAGATCAGGGATAGGGTGATGGAAATGCATGAAGAGAGGAAACCTAAATAAAGACTACACATCTTAAAAAGAAAAAGAAGGAGATGGATAACAAGAGAACAATCATGAAGCGAATGTGACAAGTGATGTGTTTCAAGATGTTTATATTCATTGATTGGAGAATATTATTGATGGCTAGGTGGTAGATTCATCAGCCTCATTCCATACCACATCTGATAGAAATTTTTTTTATGACTATGTTCAATGATATTTTGGACACGTTCATTTGGGTGAAGATAAATCCTGTAAAATCATTGGAATGGGTATGGTTTCTATGAAGCAACAAAATGGAAACCAACGACTATTGAAGGAGGTAACGCATGTTCCAGATCTCAAGAAAAACATAATTTCATCAAGGTAGTTAGGTGGTTAAGGTTGCGTAACTACATTCACAAGAAAAACTTGGAAGGTCATTAAAGGAGCCCTAATAATAGAAAAAGAAGAAAAGGTTGGTACATTATATTTATGCAATGGTATTTCTAGTTTTGTTAATTCTTTAACCTCCATAGGAGGATATATAACATTGTGGAATCATATACTTGGGAAAATGAGTGAGAAAGGGATGCAGATTCCTCACTCAACAAATTTGTTGCCAAGTTTGAAGCATGTTGATTTGGATTTTTGTGGGAATTGTGTTTGCGGAAAAAAAAAAAGAGAGTCATATTTATCAGAGCTGGGAACAAAAATAAGAGAGAAAAAATAGAGCTTATCCATACAAATATATGGTGGTCAGCTCATGTATCATCTCTTGGTGGGTCTCATTATTATGTTACTTTTATTGATAACACAACTAGAAAATACTAGATTTATTGTATTCATAATAAATTCGATGTATTTAATACTTTCAAGAAATGGAGAGCTTTGGATGAGAATGAGATAGGAAATAAGTTTAAGTGTCTCAGATAAGACAATGGAGGTGAATACTGCAGCAAAAAGTTTGATAGTAATTGTTCACAACATGAAATTCACAGAGAGAAGATAGTTTCAGGAATCCCACAGGAAAATGGTGTGTCGAAAAGGATGAACAAGACAATCATGGAGTGCCCAAGGTGCATTCAATTTCATGCATGATTTCCCTTACAATTTTGGGTAGACACTATAGATATTGCCGTTTATCTAATAAAAAGAGGACCTTCAAGTTCCTTGGATGGTGGTATTCCAGAGGAGGTATGTAAAAGTAAAAACATAAAGTACCCATTTTTGAATATTTTTGGTTGTGAATACTTTGTCCACATTAATAAAGAAAATAAAAGAAATTTTGAGGAAAATTTAAGTAAACGTACCTTTATTGGATATGGTGTTAATGATTTTGGTTATCGCTTATATGATTATGAAAATCATGAAATAATTACGAGCAAAGATGTCATATTCAATGAAAAGGTCTTGCATAAGAATAAGATGTAGGAAAAGAAATAGAAAAAAGGAAAACCAAGCATATATAATGATTGATGAGATGACATAAAAAGTAGAGGTGCCTGAAAATCATAATGATCAGTAGCCACAACAAATACAATAACCACAACAACAAAATGCACCTCAAAAACCTAAATGGGTGTTAGAAGATATACGAGGATAAGTAGACCACCTGAACGATACTCTCCTTCATTATATTATGTATTGTTCACTAATTATGGTGAATCAGAAAGATATGAAGAAGTAATGCAGATGGAAACCAGGAAGAAGACGGAGAAAACCATAGAAGAAGAGTTGGACTTCTTGATGCATAACTAGACTTGGGACCTCGTAACATTTCCTACAGCTAAAACAACAATGAATAATAACTGGGTTGACACGTTGAAGGAAAAAGATGGAGGAGAACAGAGGTATACGTCTAGACTTGTGGTGGAGGGGTTTGTACAAAAGAATGGCATAGACTTTGATGAAATTTTTTCTACTGTTGATAAAATAACTTCAATCAAAACTATTTTAAGGCTAGTGGCAGTAGAAGACTTACATCTTGAGTATTTAGATGTAAATACATAATCTCTCCATCGAAATTTGGAGGAAGAAATATATATGTAACAACCACAAGGACATAAGGTCAAAGGAAATGATAAATTAGTATGAAAATTGAATAAGAGCTTGTATGGCTTAAAACAGGCTCCAAGGTAGTGGTATGTAAAATTTTACAGGCTTATGTTTGAACAAGTTTATACTAGATTCCACTCTAACCATTGTGTTTATATTAAAAAGAAAAATGATTGTAGCCATATTATTTTTCTATTTTATGTAGATGACATGCTTGTTGCAGGGTCTAACATGTAGGAAATAAATGTGCTCAAAATAAAATTAGAAAATTCACTTTCAATAAAGGATTTGGGTGCTACAAAATAAACTTTTGGTATGAGAATAACAAAACATAGGAAAAATCACAAATTAACATTGTCTCAAAGTGAGTACATAGAAAAGGTGTTGGAAAGATTTAATATAAAGAAATAAAAATCCATTAGTACACCTATAGCTAACCATTTCAAATGAAGTAAGGAAATGTGACCAAGACATAGGAAGAGATGAATTATATGTGTAAAATCCCATATGCATCAATAGTTGGAAGCTTAATGTATGCAATGGCTTGAACAAGGCTTGATATTGCACATGCAGTGGGAGTTGTAAACAAGTATATAAACAATCCAAGAAAAGAAAATTGGATGGAAGTGAAGTGGATTCTCAGGTATTTGATAGGTACCACAAATTAAGAATGATGATTTGGTGCTTCAAACATTGCTCTATAGGGATATGTTGATGTAGATATGGCAGGTGACAAAGATAAGAGGACGAGCACCATAGGGTATGTGTTTACTATAGGTGGAACAACTGTTAGTTGGGTTTCAAATTTGCAAAACGTTGTTGTGCTTTCAACAACGGAAGCAGCGTATGTTGCTTCTATAGAGGCTAATAAAGAAATGATTTGGTTAGAAAGGTTTATCGATGAGTTAGGCAATAAGTATGAAATGGCCAGGTTATATGATGATAACAAGAGTGCCATTGATATTGCAAATAACTCAACATTTCATTCCAATACTAAACATATATAGATCAAGTACCATTTCATAGGTTTAATGTTGGAAGATGGACAATTGAAGCTAGAAAAGATACACACTAGCCATAATCTTCGAGATATGTTAACAAAAGTGTTAATGACGGCAAAAATAAGATTCCACTAAGTTTCAATTGATTTTCAAGTATGATGATGAAGATGAGGAACAACGAGGTCCAAAGTGGAAGAATTTTCCAACAAGTGAAGCAACACTGGAGTTTGTATAATTAGTCTCCAAGTGGGAGATTATTGGGTGTGGAGCCTCATTATCTTCGTGATTGTTCATAGTATTTTTTTTGTTTCAACTGTGTTGGATCCCTATTCCTAATAAGGAGGAAATGGTGTATGTTTAATTGATGTCAGGGGGTTCGAAGGGGGGCGATGATGAATTTTATGAGACCCCCTGCTAGGGGTTCAGGGGCAGCGCCCCTGAAGCTAAAAATAGATGAAAAGCTTCCTTGTAAAATATTGTAATTTTGTAGTCAATCTCGGTCATTCATTGGAAATATGATCTGATAGTAGAAATTATGTTAATTGAGGGTTTTCTGCCCTAAAAGGAAATCCTTGGTTTATATGAGGGAATTGTATTGCAGTTGTGTATTATTATTCTGAGAGAGAGAGAGAGAGAGAGAGAGAGAGAGAGAGAGACAGAGACAGAGGAGTAGGAGGAGGAGGTTGTGTGAGAGTAAAGAGAGAATTACAATGAACCTTCTGTAGGTTGTATCTCTTCATTTTTCTAGATAATATAAAAGGATGGACTGGTTGTTTCTCTATGGAAATAGTCAAAATTAGGTGAACCATTAAATTTTATTGAAGTTTATTGGTGTTTTTCAACCACATTTACCAGTTGTGATAGTAATAATAATTCAAACGCATATATTTTATAGCCATTAAACAATTAATATGAAATCAAATTAAAATATTTAAGTGTTTTTGTGAAATAATTTAATATAACTTACACACTTTTATAACCATTAAATTAAATTAATTTATTTAATAATTTTGTTGGGAAAGGAACTAGTATAACTTCCACATTATTATAGGCTTTCCTGGTTATTTGTATAAGTGACAATTATATTATTTTGTTATATGTTGAGTTTGCGTACTTTAAATTTTAAGGTATTTAATTTTAAAACTAACTCAAAAACATATATATTATAAGAATTAAACAATTAAAATGAAATCAAATTAAAATATTAGAAGTTTTGTTGTGGAAGAATTTAATATAACTTTGACACTGGGATTTCTTAGTTGATGTGTATAAATTAAAATATTAGAAGTTTTGTTGCGAAATAATTTAATATAACTTTGACACTGTTATAGCTTTTCTTAGTTGATTTGTATAGGTGAGAACTATATTATTTGGTCTTTATGTTGAATTTAGAAACATTAAATCTGAGCATATTTTAATTTTAAAATTCTATGCACCTTCAATCTCATGTAACACAATTTAGACAAATTTGACATGCTCGTAGGATGTCATACTTCTTCATGATGGTTCATGATATTTTGGATTTCAACTTGTTAGTGTGGATCATAAAGGATACATTTCAACATGCGAGCTATTGAGAATCATTCAATTACATCTCATATTTATTATATTAATGAGATCTAACTATTTTTAAAATGAGGTATTGTAGACAAAATATCTCAACTGTCTAATCTACTCAACAAACCAATCTTAGCCAATTTCTAATCTAAATGTTATTTCAAGTTTCCTCCTTAATGCTTCCATTATTACGTAGGTCACAAATTACATATAAATCATATCAAGTTTAATATGGCCTTCATTAGCAATTATGTTCATTATGGGATATATTGAAATCATTGCTCTTTTTCACTACCACATGACCACTTGATATTCATTTGAAGCATACCCACCTCTGACCATCTTTGAGAAGCTTTTTAGAATTGACATTTCTTAACGTATCCTAAGAATATCTAAGATATTGAATATCTCTATGGAAAATTTTCCATCCTAATAGTATGCACCAAAATATGCACTTCCAGTGATATACGTAACTTGTCTAAATACAGAGCTTATCCAATAGTCAATTATGCAACTGACATTTCTTAACACACACATACACACATTAAAAAATAATATAACTAAGAGCTATTTAGAAAAACACGAGAAGCTCTATATTAGATTCATTATCGTTGTCACAATATGAGAAGTCTTGAAGGTTGGCCTCTTTCAATTCTTCAATAGTAGTTATGTTGGCCGATTCCTTTAATTTTCTATTTAAAACATCTCTGGCACGAGTTTTACAATTAAAGGTTGTACGTTCATGTTTTTGACATAAAAATATTCCAATGAGTTACTATTTTTATTAAATCTCCCCTTTGAGAATAATGCCATCTCATCATGTGAGTTGTCCTCTATGTTAACCAATTTCATCCTCTGCTCTTCTACTAAGAGTGATGGAATAATTTCATCTAATGATCTAGAGGAAAAATGACTTAAGGTGAAAATAACATTATTATAATTTGATGGTAATCTATTTAACAAAATAGCCTTAGCATATTCTTCTTCTATTTTTACCCCAATTTCCTCCAGTTGACTTATGGGTGACTTTAGATCATTTATGTGTGTAGACAATGATACCCCATTATGAATTTCGAGTTTGAATAACTGCAATCTCAAAGAGAATTTTTCATTCATTATTTTTTACCCAAATGTCTCGCTTAAGTGTTCCCATATTTGTGAAGGGGACTTTCTTAAGTATATAAGGTGAAGTTGTGAATCTGACAAAGATAATCCTATAATAGACTTGGCTCTCTCTTCCCTTTTTTTCCATTCAACTAACTGTTTTGGATCTTGGGGTGTTAGTTCTAGTCTTTTTACTAAGACCCATAAGTTTTTAGGCATCAAATTCATTTGGACTTTCACCTTCCAAGTAAAGAAGTTTGGACGATTGAAATTTTCAACAACTATTTGCTCTTTATTTATAATTGTATTGTTACCTAGCAAGCTTGATTTCTCCATGGCTCATGACTCATATACTAAATCCAACAGCTAACTAACTCCACTTCTCGGTAGTCTAATTTATTCAAATGTTATTAACACCTTCTTTGTACTCCTAGATGAGTGAATGGAAGGAAAAAAAAATCACAATAACACAAAGTCCTCCACTAGCATACTTTAAAATATAATATGCATAATTTATTTTACTTTAAAAATTCCCTATTTCCACCACCCTTTCCGTTCAAAGATAATTTTAACTCATATGTGAAGAAGAGACAACCTTTGCAAATTTAATTAATGTGTATGCCACACCTCACATTGATCTCATTGAAATCAAACCTAGACATTGAGAAGCCGGAGGAAGATGATAACCTCAAGTTTGAGACGCCGTAGAAAAAAAATACGTCGACATCCTGCTGCAAAAAATAATACGGAGCCTGTTATACATTGAATTCTACATGATTGTTCCCTAGCAATGGAAAAAGTTAAATTCCTCTCGTACTTTTCGGGCTCTCCTTTGAGGAGTTAATCCAGAGCTGGTATACCAGCTTTGCTACCAAGAAAGAAATTGAAAATGCATACACTCGGAAAAATACTTTCCATTAGTGAGAATCATTCCATTACAAATTATAGTAAATAGTAAATCATAGTTATTGTATTAATGAGATCTAATTATTTCTAAAAGGAGGGATTGTAGTTGAGAAAATATTTCAACTGGTAATTCATTCAACAAACTAATCTGACCTAATTTCTAAATTAAAAATTATTCCAAGTCTACATATTTATTTATTGTGTTAATGATATATAACTATATAACACAATATATAACTATTTCTAAAATGAGAGATTGTAGTTGAGAGAATATCTCAACTATCAGATTTATTGTATTAATAATATCTAACCATTTTTAAAATGAGAAATTGTAATTGAGAAAATATCTCAATCAACAAACCAATCTTACCCAATTTCTAAACTAAGCATTATTCCCGGTCAAGCACATTTAATGGGTTTGCTTAAATCTTGTGTTTGTGGTAAATTTGAACATGTTACATTTTGTTTGGTTTTATATTTTAAGGCACTAAAAAAAATTTAAATCAAATTATCGATTTAGTTGAAAACCTAGATCATGCATTAATACTCTTGGAAATTTTGTTGTGAATAAATTTAATAGATATTGAATATGGAATTATTTTTAGTCTTTTTCTATGACATGTAGATGTATATATTTCTTTGTGTTCAATATTTGTATACTTCAATAATAAGAGAGTAGGGTTTATCCTTATTGTGTGTAACCTTGATAAATTATTTTCATTAGAGCATTTAATAGAAATATGAAATCTCTATTTTATCTCATAATAAAAATGTAAAATACAACTACTAAAATAACTTGTTAGTTCTAGCATTGATAAAATAGATACATGAAACAAAGATAAAAATAATTCAAGCATAAAGATCAACATCCATAAATGTCCCATGGCGGAATTTTGTAAACTTGATCACTCCATTTTCCTGTTTTCTTTAAGAAAGGTTAAGAGGGAACAAAAGGAGAATAATAATATCCATATAAAGAGAATAATTAGAATCAGAGAAAATTTGTATTTCGTTGTTTATTTTCGAAGAAAAGAATTGCATAAAGGGAGTAAATAGAATCATAGAAAATTTGTATTTCATTTTTTATTTTTAAAGAAAAGAACTACATACTCCTACTCTCGTACTTAAAATACTAAGTGAGATTAGCACTTCCAATATTCATTATTAAATATAGGAATATCTCATACTTATTCCTTTCTTGTGAAATTACTAATCACTCATCATTTGGACGTTGGCAGGGTTATCGACAGGAATGGCAAGGCCACCATCCCAGGCGTGCTTACAATAGGGTTTCAGGATGGCTAGCTTGGCTCCCTTTTGGTAAACCCTCTCAATGTCCATATACAAATTAGCCATATTGTAAATTTCAACCTAAAATCCTCTAGAAATCAATGGGCACAATACATAGTCAATCTAAAGTCTGAAATTGGCACATATAAGCTAAACCGGTGGAAACAGAAGTGATCCAAGAATTGAATGAACAAAGTTTCCCTGACCCTAATCTTGAAATTTAAACAATTCGACACTGAAATCGATCCACAATGTGAAAGTGAAATTGATCCCCAACAAACATTATTATCGATCCTTAACAAATATTAACAATTTCGATCGGGCCAGTAGAAACAAAACATATCGCTTCTAACCCTTGAGGATAATTTCTGCTAGTTTTGTTTATCTTATCATGTGGAGATATGAAAGCATTAAACAATTGCAAATCATGTTGGGTTATATGTGTAGAGAAAGTAAGGTTCGTAGAAGAATATCCAAAGGGCATTTCAAGAATATGTTGATAGCATTACAGCATCGCATTTGAAGCTAAAAGTATGAATGTTTAGAAACTTCATAAAAGCTCTCATAAAAGGCTTCGATCATTTCATGCTAACTTCTGCAATTCTTTTGAGATTTATACATACACTAGGTGAGTTACATAACCTCTAGATTGAGTAGGTCATAGTTCCATGGCTATCACTGACACTGATCCAAATTTAAACAGGGACAGAAAAAATTATAGATATAACCATAAATACAAATATGTGTCATAAATAACACTTCATTTCATTAATATAAAATACTGAAATATGCTTACAAACATAATGGAAATACGACTAGCTAGCGCGATGGTTGCTTATCCCTAAGAAGAGATGTGGTAGCTACATGCCTTTGAAATGTATTACAATGAGGATCAAAGGTCTATTTATTATTTATAAATAGTGGGAAACCCTATAAATATAAAATCATAACCCTAGGAGATGAAGCACCAAACTATGGGCCTCGTTAGGGTAAATTGGTATATGAACTTCCTAGGGTTGTAGCTTTGGCATATGGTCTCCATTTGGTGCACACAATACCTTGTTAGAAATATTTGTCCGAGGACTACACATTTTGAGTAGCCATTGCTGATTTATGACTCATGTTTACTCCATTTTTCCCAAAAAAAATCGTTTAGGGCCTCAAAACAGCACCAAAGTTCAGCACCCAAAAGACTGCCAAAAATAGTAAACTGTGCTACAATTAGGGAAAATGAAAAACTGAAAAAGACAATGGTGGGTGTCCAAGTGGAATAGGTGGGTGGCCACATCCATCCACCTAGATCAGTTATCCCCCCTTAGGAATAAATTGTCCCCATTACGTTGAGTGCTTGCATGAGATGTGGAAACTTCTGTTGAACTTGGTCCCTAGTGAGCCACTTTCCTTGCTACATGCGTTGACCAATTTTGACAACCCGATATAGTTGGATATTTTGCTGGAAAGTGTTCGTGACCTATGTGTCCATAATCTGATCATTTTTGGCATGTTCCATGCAGTCTAGATTTAACTCTATTGGTGGGAGTTGTTCTGCAATATTTGATCTGTCCAATAATGGTGGGAAGTATGGTTGAAGGTGGTCCACATTGAACACTGGGTGTGGGCCAAGGAATGGGGGAATGTTGAGCTCAAAAGAATTGTCTCCCACATCATTGGTAATGGTGTAAGGACCATATTAGAGTGTTCTAAGCTTCAAATGGGCTCTAGTAAGGCATTCTTTTCACAATGGTGGTGGGGTTCCAAGTGGAATGAGTGAGTGGCCACCAACATCCACCTAGATTAGAATTTAATTCTTCAATATTTAAATTGGTTAACACTGATATTGAATCCTTGGAACTTTTAAACTCATCTTGGAGTTGAAAAAAATTTGATGATTGATCTGTTCAAATAAAAAATAAATTTTAAGATTTTTTTTGAAAACAAATAAAATCTTGTCTTAAAAAGCCACTTTTTATTTTAGTTATTTTACATTAAAATTTAATATCAATTAAATTGTCTTAAATATAAAATTTAAGCGATTTTTTTTTTTTAAGACAAAATTTTATATTTAAGAAAAAATAGTTTGAGACAAAAGTATTTTAAGACAAAACTTAAGACAATGGAAATCAAGACAAAACTCATTCAAGAAAAAACCATATCAGTTTGATACAATATTATCTAACTACAAAATGAGTGTGACGGTGCACCTTAAGTCAGCTAGCTTGTAGGCTACTATGATCGTGTGCCTTCACCGAGGCTGTTGTTTCACTTACCATTCATGTTATGTTATGTAAAGACAATGATTTGTGGGGATTTACATCTTGTGGGGGTAGTCCACTTTGAAGAACATGACAACTTTTTCTGGAAAGATTTCCCAAACATCAATTCCTCTTTTGTCCCTTTGATCTCTTCTAATACAATTAGAGACAATGTTTCTATCGTTGCATTCGGCACTACTACACGGAGGGGTATTTTAGGAAATTTTTTAAGACAAAAGAAATATCTTGTTTTAAAATTTAATTTTGTCTTAAAAATTTCAATACGAGGCACTAGTAAAAAAGGTAAAGGATTAGGGGGTTGACTTTACATTGTTGATGGGTTCTTGAGGAAGTGGAGTGATGGATGCTGGAAATAATTGATGGGATTTAGGGTGATGGAGGCCGCAACAGAGGTGTGCTTGGTGAGAGGAGAAATGGAGGCACTTTCACTAAATGTGGATAAGTAGTAACATAGTTGGAGTACTTTTCAGGGTATCCATCGATTATGTTCTAATTTGTGGTTTTTTACGGTTTCAATTATTTTGAACACTACTTCTATCCGTTATTATAATTATCAGCACTTTTTTGTGTTGGAACTCTTGACTATTATTTATAACATGGATTAGATTCACCTGAAGGATTGTTGAAAATGAAACAAGAAATTCTCAATTTGATTTTTCCTTAATTAAATTGAAAAAAATGAATTTCCACACCAGAAGACAATGTGGATGCAGTTAACTTGTATGTCATGCCTTGTGTCACTATGTTTACTTAGTAAATTTTAGTTGGATGAGTTATAGTGTTCAACTAACCATGTGTGATTGCGAATTTGTAGCAATGAAAGAAAGCTTTCTAAAGTTTTTTTTAGTTGAACTAGTTCTAACTATTGGAGGAACTAGTGAAAGGTCAGTTGTGCAATGAACAATGTAGACTTTGAAACGGGAACTAATACGATTACCCATTTTGTTGAGGTAGCAAAAAGTGACCCGATTTTGAAAAGTGGTGATGCAGAATAAACATATTTTTTTAGAATAGTTTTTGACACATTAATTTTTTTATGTACATTAGTTTTTAGAATGTTAGTGATTCACATGCTAATTTTAAAAAGTGATGATTATGCATCAGGCCTTCTTTTAAGGGACCTATTTTTTGACTTTAAATTTTCTAATGTATTAAATATGAATAATTATTTTCTAAATTTTAACAATTTTTTTGGTGTTCTTCTTCTCCATATTTTTTTTGGTAGTGAGATTTTTATTTTTTTGCATAGTTGAAGAAGAAGGTTGATATTTTAAACTTTTGATATTATATAAATATTTATATATTGTTAATTAATTTTTCAGTGCATATCAAATAATTGTATCTAAAGAACAATCATTTTTAACAATTGACATAAAAATAACCATTTTGAATAGAAATATAATTAAAAAATTACACATTTTGATAATTTTTTGCTAGAAATGAAATGTCAAAATCACAATTTTTATAGGAAACATTTAACAAAAAATTGTTAAATAATAGTTTTTTTTTATTAATTTCATGTCAAAAAATAATAATAATCATTGTTTTTTTGAAAAAATATTGATTCACATAAAAATTAAAGTGAAAATCACATAATACAAATATTGCACACATAACAACATTAATTGAATGCTTATTCTTCTCATAAAATCTCAAAGTCAAAACATTACAAGTATAACTAATTAATAGCTACAAAAAATGAGTTTGATTTCCAAGCATAACTTAAATTTAATCAACAATTTCACGTAATCCAAACTCTTCATCCTCTAGAGTTTTATCATTGTCTTCTTCCACAATATTTTCTGCTTCATTTTGCTCATTTTCCTCTTCTAATGGATCCTTGATGTCTGTGAATATTCCAATGTATGCCTTTCCAATCATTCCATGTAATGGTGGTTAAGGTTCCTTTCCATTTTTTGCCACACGTGATTCTCTAAAATCCCCTTTCTTCAACCCAATTTCTTGCATTGCATCTGGAAGAAATTGAAGAGTATTAATTCTTTGCTGAATAGAGTTGCATTGTACTGGATCTTTTTCAATGGAAATGCAATTTCTTGCTTTTTGTAGGCAACATGCTAGTGTTATACCTAATTATTAAGCACAAAATAAATAATGAATTAAATAAGTATAATGACATATAAATTACAAAAGAAGATCTTGAAATTCAACTCTATATAATAAAACTTACACGAGCCAAAAAATAAATCGAGAACCCAATCTCCTTCATTTGAACATATGTCTATAAGATATTTAATCAATGAGTGTGGTTTTTGATAAATGTTAACAATATCTCGTTTTTATTCTTTGTCCTCATATGTTATTTTTTTCACAACAACATCATAAACGAGTATTTCGCTACGACTCATCATTTATAAATGGTTGATCTCCATAGTTAAGAAAATTTGACTTTTGCCTATAACATGAAATAGTAAAAGTTCGATTAACTTGTACATAAATGAATTTTTTAACATTAGTCAAACATACATTTTCAACGTCTTACCATGTAAGCTACATCCTTGAGTTTGTTTTCCCCTTGAAGCTTGACAATAACATTGACAATTGTTTATCTGAATGAAATGTCACAAATCTCCATTATGGTGATGATGTGACTTCTACAAATCCTGCAACCACTTTACTATGAGCTTGATAACTCTAAGGGTCACTATCATAGTCAATGTTTTGCATATTGACACCATGGGGAATATCTGCAATAACTAGGGAATACTTCCTTTTAGGTATGACTTTTGAAATGTCTTCACAGTCGCCTTATATTACATGATATTGAATAGTGTCAAACCCATTCCAAATGAAATGAGTAAGAGTTGGATCAATTTCAACATTCCTAAGACACTACTTCTTCAGTCCTTCGATCTTAATTTTTTCAATAAAGGTTATGAAACTATCTGGTGCTCCATTTGCATCCTTCCTCATATTTAATAAAATAAAGAAATATATTTATAAGTTATAAAATAAAGATAGTATACAAATGAATAAAAATGAATTTATAAATCAACATAACTTTTTAAATGCAAGATAAAAAAAATTTAGTGTTGATGTAGATCTTGAATCTGGATAGTTGCGTACAACATCATCCTAACTATCTTCATTCAACAATTTAACCATTTGTTCTTGTGTTTTCATGTAGACTTTATGACTGAATAGATAAAGTAAAGAAAATTAATATAATGATATGTATAACAAATACTGCCAAGAACAATATGTTATATTTAAAAGAAAATTATAATCTAGAAATAAGTAAAAATAATTCCACAAACTTACTTTTGAAATTCCTCAAACATCTCCTCTGATGATAATTCCCCTGACCTCATACGAGATAATATTGGTTTGATAATTTTTTCATCCTTCACTCCTTGCAATGCTCTCCAATGTGTAATAGTCATATCTTTTGGAAGTTGTTTCATTTCAGGACCTGCTTTACTTTTGCTACATATAAATGGTTTAGACCTTCTAACCTTTTGGTTTTTAATGCCAATATTCTCCCACTTGATAAAAATCTCATTAATCAATTCCCATAACTCTCCAGTTCTAAATTCCAACTGAAAAATGTTGTCAATACTTTTGAATATATTAGTATTTACTCTATCGCCTTTTGAATTGATTTTCTCCTCAATTTGATAGACTATTTCCATATAATATTCCTTTTGGAATTCTACAGTAACATTTATCTTATCCCCACCACATTTTTCTTCAATTTCACTATGAATAAATCTAACCCTTTGCATGAAGGAAATAGACATATAATCCAAGTCTAGGTTTGACAAAGGACCCTTCCAAGACCTTTTACTTTCATGATGTGTTAAATTATATATATATTTTAAAATAACATAAGTGAATACATCTACATGATGTAATGAAGAGGAACATGTCAATTATCAATGCATGCAAACATAAGCCATTGATAACAGAGTTCGTCCAGGAGGGACTACATCTCCAGGACCCAGTGTCAAGATAGTGTAGGCCATTGCATTAAGTGTTGTCAATAGTGATGATGTACACAGAAGATGATGTCACGATCATACAAGGAGAATTCCCTCACACAAGAGTGGCTCTAAGAGCTGTTCTAATACAGGAACTTTCAATCAAATGATTCCTATGAGTATGACACAAACTCATGCATGATGGGCATCCCGCCAACATGGCATAAAAGGGATCTCAATGCAAAACATGCATGACAACAACAAGAGTATCCCAACAACATACAACAAAGGGATCTCAAAACATAGCATGACGAATCATGACAACAAGTACATCACATATATGATTCCGCATCACATCAAGCAAGGAATCCTGAAGACATGTAATAAGCAAGATCCTGCATCAACATCAATCAAGGATTTGTGCAACATAATTCATAAAGAATAAGTACATGAACATATAATATACCTCACCACTAGGGGCCATCTGAAGAACTGGATGTCAAACTGCTAAAGTTGTTCGAACCATCAATCTCACGGCATCAATCGCATGACTACTCACACATGGATGTTGACACCTGCATTCCACTTAGAAAAGTGGTTTAAGAATAGAATGAGAGAACGAGAAATATTTATGCACCATCAGATTTGTGGAGCCGAATAGTGCAAAATCGACTGTCCAAAATTTGATGTCTGGGAAATTGAGAATCTGGGGCTCAAGGAATCTTTTAGATTCCCCCTAAATTCCTCAAAGATTCTTCTCCATGGGTGGACTGGTATTCTGCAACTCAAAGGAAAATATGACTTTTCCATTATGATCCCCATGGAAAACCATGAAAAACGACTGTAAACTTGACTATATTCCAACGTGGGGAAAAATTACCTCCTCATGAAAATTGAAAGGATCACGGTTCTGCTCCCTGTTTTTACAACAATCATGGTTCCACCCTCATACTGAAAATGGATGAAAAATGCAGAACTTTGATGGAGAAAGAGACAACGTCATTGTGTTCATGGAGATGAGAGGTGTTGAATACATATAAAATTTGTCAAAATTTGACAGTGGAAATTTGGCCCTCCTGCAAAATTCATGGTTCCACCCGCATTAAAAATTAATTTACTTGGAATGAGTTCCCACTCTTGGTTCCTCCATCTGCTCCATTGCACTGAAGAAACAGGTTTATATTAAAATCATGGGAAGATTAATCAATAAAGTGCTTGGCTGAATTGGCTTA
This sequence comes from Pinus taeda, assembly GCA_000404065.3. Taxonomy (NCBI): domain Eukaryota; kingdom Viridiplantae; phylum Streptophyta; class Pinopsida; order Pinales; family Pinaceae; genus Pinus; species Pinus taeda. The sequence continues at coordinate 93,624 of APFE031128681.1, forward strand.
AAATTAATTTTTGTTGAGGAAGAGTTGGGTGATCAAACCCCGCCCCTCCCACTTTTTTACCATATAACAACTCGCATTTAGTTTTTGTGTTTTACAACGGCGTTTGGGTCTGCATTGGGCAACTGCCCCCTACTCCGCTGGTGGTTGTATTAAGGTTTTGTTTTATGTGGTATGGTGTGATTCATGAGATCGCCCAATGGGCCGGCCCATGTGGCCAAGCGGGTTCAACGCCTGCTGGCCTCACCTTATGGTATGTAGGTTGGTTGGGGGTGGTGGGATTGGTGGCCCCCACCCCCTTTTAATATATTTTTTTATTTTAAATAACAATAATGCACATTTTTGAAATTCGGATTTTTAGCTGTAGGAGACAATTTAAGGACCCCACAATTTCACTAAGAATTTGGCCCAGGTTTGCCAGAATTTGGTAGCCAGAAAAAGTCCAAATTGTGGCCTTCTTAAGCCTACCCAGTCATTAAAAGGTAAACCCAACTTGGAAAGCTTCTAAGTTTCACACACAGACTTGGATTGATGAACTGTTTGCACTGATGTGATTAGAACGACGAGGTCTATGCTCTGGTGTTGGTTCGAGCTTAATCCTAACAATTTGATTTTTGAGATTTCTTGAGTCCTCCTTGTCCTCTCTATGTCTCTAGAGCCACCTGGATCAACATCCTATATTCATTATGTGATTTGTGATCCCATCCCAATAACTTTGCTTCTGTATCTGATAAACTAGCATAAATGATACATTTAATTGTTCCAAAATGTGCGCTATTGGGTTATTCCTCCATCAATTTCCTTTGAGATTCTACATAATGGTTCCCACCGGGCACATAATAATTGTATTCAAAACATTTTTACTTATAAAATTCTTCTTTGTTGGGAACTTGAACTAGATCAACAAGAAGCACATAATTAACCACATGAGAATATGGATTTTACCTCATCAATGTCTTGAAGTTGTGAACATGAAAGTGGTGTGGCTTTCAGATTTGATATTTACATTGTGCTTCACTTGGATTATATATTGGCCTCACATTAAGCTGAAATGTATGACCACCCTCAGTTAAGTTTCTCTTTGTCAAGTTATGTCGAATGACATTTTGTTTTGTTTTAATAATGCCATCCTCTAAATCAACTCCTGGCGTAATGATTTCCACGCTTTCTTTTGAATTTCCACTAGGATCTTCACTATTGGTAATGACTACTTGAGAATGTTCAACTTTAATTTTCTTCCTCCTAACATTCTCATCATTAACTAGAATAGATACATTCTTGGGCATTGTTACTTTTGGTCTTTTATGGCTCTTCTCCTTTCTAACATCGCTTTTAATGTCATCCTCAGTAATGGAAACATAATCTTCAGCGTCAGTTTCAACTTCCTCATCCTCAAAAGTAACCTATCTATCTTTGCTACATTTATCCACTAGAGGCATGTTTTTCAATCCCTTGGATATAGTTTTGTAGCATCATGATTTACTACTTTTCGCTTGTTTTCTATATCTTCTTTTGACCCTCAGTAGAAACTGCTGACAACATTCATAATAACTTGCTCTATGAAATGAATGCCTCCCAACATAATTGAAAGATTCTCAATAAAATTATGTAAAAAAAAATATGATATGTCAATAAAAACTAAGTTATAAAAATATAATGAGGCAACTACAATAACGCAAAACAAAAATATAAATAAAAATACTTATGAAATATTGTGCAATATCATTTATGATTTGTTTACATAACTTTGTAGATACCTCTGTCGTGTCATACAATGACAATGATAAATTATAATTAATCTTGTCATGTGACTTGGGCATTTTGTAAGTATATAAAAAACTTCAGTTTCCGGTATCAAACACATGTTTATGACCTTTCCAACCACCTCATAAATTCCACTATCGTTAGGGATATCAATATAGATATATTTGCACATCTTAGCCTTTTCTTTCTTTCACATACCATACATTTTCTGGAAGTTTCACTTCTTTTGATTTCTTCCAGTATGAAATTGTCTTCTTATCGTTTCAGGCACTTGATAGATTTGTAGTTATCAGCTCAGGTTTGGTTAATTCAATAATGCTTTTTGAGGATTCACCTTTAATTTTAGTTGTCTTTGCTCTAGAAAGATTCACATAAATATTCTTTGATATCATCTTCTTGAAAAAAATACACATATATATAAATCAATAAATTACAAAAAAAATAATAGCTTAAATTAACAAAAACCGTTAAATGATAAATTATATTGTAAAACATAACCTTAAAAAAAAAGAAAATTAGCCCCCTCCAGCCCCTCCCCTGTAGCCCAATGGGCTACCAAGAGTGAATGCCCAATTCTAAGTAGCCTTTTGGAGGCCCTCCTGCCCTACCCCACCAGCCCCACGGAACACCTCCCACCCCACGCCGACGACCCATGAGAATCGGCCCACGGGGTGGGGTGCCACCACCTAGCATGATTAAGCCAACCACGCCCACTACGAATGTAGTGGCCTTCTGCCTACCTTGAGCTTGTCGGGTAAATTTGGCTCATATAAATTTTTAATATCTAAAAAAATTAAATTTCATTAAACGTATTGAATTTTTAAACTTGCACACAACAAAAGGGAAACTAAAATTTCAAATGTGGTAATCTTCTGTTGAATATGTTATTGATAGCAATGTAGATACTCCCCAAATTCTCTCTAAGTCTTTTAACGAACCTCAAAAAACCTTGATGTGATGTGAGGAATAGTGATAATGAAATTTATGATATAGCGGAAGTTACATAATTATTTTATTGCACAGTTAATACGGGATTAATTTGTTTTTATAAAAACTTTAACATGTGAATTTTGTTATGGAAATATAGGGAACTATGATAAAACAAACATTCTGGAATTGTTTTACCACATGGTGAATGTGGAATTAATTTGTTTTTATAAATACTTTAACATATAAATCTTGTTATGGCTATATAGTAAATTATGATAAAGCGAAGATTGCGGAATTGTTTTAGCGTATGGTGAATGTGGTATTAATTTTTTTAATAAAAACTTTAACATATAAATTGCATTATGGTGATATAGCAATTTATTTTAAATGTGTGATAGAAGAAATAATAAAAATTAAAAGAAAACATTCAATTGTGGTAAAAGATTTAGTTTACAATTTTAATTTAAAGATTTAGTTTAAAACATTAATTTCATAAGAAAATTTTAGTTAAAAATTTTCAATAAATTGTAGAAGAAAATTATGGAGGAAAATACATGAAATGAAATTTTTGGAGCGAAATTTTCATTCTTTAAGCTATATATTATCATTAGGAGAAAGTGCATTTGCATCATTCACCTCTTCTATTTCAAAGGCATGGATTCTTCTGATAATGAAGTTTCACTTTGTGAGACATCAACATCTTCGTCGCATAGCAACTCTATTCCTATTAAGGAATATAATGGAAATTATTCCACTATAAATAGAGAGTCAAATATTCCACTTACCCCTAATCCTATGTAATATGGGAGCAACACCGATGAAAGACAAGATGAAGAATTTAAAATAAATAAAGAGTCACGGTTTCCACTTAGTCCTAATCCTAAGGACTATGAGAGCAGTAGTGATGAAGAGCATGATGAGGATTTTCAAATATATAAAGTGTCGCAGTTTCCATTTAGTCCTAATCCTATGGACTATGAGAGAAGCAGTGATGAAGGTCATAATTAAGAATTTCAAATGAATAAAGTGTCACAGTGTCCACTTAGTCCTAATCCTATGGACTATGAGAGCAACAATGATGAAGAGCATGATGGAGAATTTCAAATGCATAGAGTGTCACAGTGTCCACTTAGTCATAATCCTATGGACTATGAGAGAAAAAGTGATGAAGGACATGCTAAAGAATTTCAAATGAATAGAGTGTCACAGTGTCCACTTATTCCTAATCCTATGGACTATGAGAGAAATGGTGATGAAGAACATGATGGATCATTTAAAATGAATAGAGTGTAACAGTGTCCACTTAGTCCTAATCCTATGAAATATGAGAGCAACAGCGATCAAGAGCAGGATAAAGATTTTCAAATAAATAAAGAGTTGCAGTTTCCACTTATTCTAATCCCATGAACTATGAGAGTAGCAGTGATGAAGGTCGGGATAAAGAATTTCCAATAAATCGAGAGTCACATTTTCCACCTAGTCCTAATCTTAAGGACTATGAGAGTAGTAGTGATGAAGGACGTGATGAAGAACTTATTCCTAATCCTAAGGACTATGAGAGCAGTAGTGACGAAGGTTAGGATGAAGAATTTTATGTAAGTAAATAGTCAAATTTTCAACATAGTCCTAATCCTATGGACTATGACAACAACACTAACAATACACATGATGAAGAATATCCAATAAACATTGAGTTAAATTTTCCATTTACTCCTAATTCTAAGGACTATGAGGGTAGCACTAAAGAAGGGAAAGATGAGGAATATCCTCCAAGTAAGTATTTCAAAAGCATAGATGATCATAGTGAGGATAGCATTCCTCATAATGATGATGAAAATGCTTATACAAATAATGATCCAATGATGGAAATGTTGTTAGGAAATATTGTATCGAGGAGTAGGAGAAGACCTTTACATATCAATCCAATATTTTCTAGTTATACAAGTGGTAGAGCTGAATATCCTATGAGAAGTAGTTCCATCAATGCTCTCATTTCAAATCAATGTTGTCAAAAATATTGCTTGAAACATATCGATTTACAATTTACATTAGAGAAAAGGAAGAGATATTTTTCAATGAATAAAACCATGCAAAATTCATATTTAGTGGGGTGCATGCAATCTACATTGTTAGGTTATGATTATCATATTGGGACTTTATTTATCTGTAGAAAGGGTTTCAAAATGTTTAATTCAATGGGAAGCTTTTATCTGTTAAGAATCCAAGAAAATTTGGAAAAGGATCCCACATTTTTTTCAGAAGCACATCATAAATGACAATTTGGGTGATTATCAAAGACTGCAATGTCATGGATGAAAGATTTATTTTCAAAGCATGGAGAGTGTATGCCAAATAGAGAGATAATACATATTCCAGATAATCTCTCAAGCCAAGAAATCTACAACTTATACAAGGAATATACAGATGGCGTTGAGGGACATGGTCGATTTATTACATATCAATATTTTGTGAAGATATGGAAGAAATAATTCAACAATGTCTGTATTCCTAAGAAGACAGGGATGGAGATTTGCAGTACATGTACTTATCTTAAATAAGAAAGGGATAAATTTGAAGGGTCAGAAAGAGGTAAGCATTCGTAACTTTAACTTTTAAAATTGTATAGTCATCAACTATGAAAATGTATTTCTTAATGAATTTATTTTATGTTGTGTAGATTCCATTGTCAAACCACTTCAAGAGCATCTCAAAGAACAAATAAGTGAAAGGAAAATGTTGTACAATAATCGAAAGAAGTGTTATGATAATCGAAATAAACATTTGGGTTTGATAATTGATGGTATGGAGCATAAGAAAACACTTCTACCACATTTTTTTCGCACACCCAAAAATTTATAGGAGGAAAATTTTATTCAGTATCACTTCGTCAGTTGTATGGTCTTCAATGGGAAAATGTTGTGAATGGTATACTTCACAGCACCAAATATTCATAATGATGCAAATCTGACAATAACCATAATTCATGTTGTGCTTTCTCGTTGGTATGGTAATCTTCCTGGAGTTTTGTATCTACAATTGGACAACACTTGTCGTAAAAACAAAAATAATATTTTTTTTGGATATCTAAACATGCTTGTTGAATTGAGCATTTTTTAGAATGTAAAGGTTGGTTTCCTTCTTGTTGGGCACACTCATGACCATATTTGTCAGATGTTCAGTTGTTTTTCAGTCACATTGAGGAGGAAGGAAGTTGGGAGCTTGCCATCATTAATTGAATGTATTAAGAAATCATACACGCCAGAGCCTACTTTTGATGTGTTGGAAGAAACTGTTGACATGTGAAGACTTATTCTAGGATCGCATGGTGAGGAGAAATGCATTGAAAAAATTAATGACATTAACTTCCAACATCAATTTTGTATCAAAAAATTGATGGGAAAACACTAATATGGTTCAAGAAGTATTCAACCACTGCAAAATGGGCACTGTCATCGGGTTTGGCATTTTTGAAGTTCATTCTAGATCATCTAATATTTGCATCAAATGTATTGTTATTACAATTAGTTGCTAAAGTTCATAATGTGCGTAGTGAGAATAGAGATATAAATTATTCTTATTGCCTAGAATAAATTAAAAGGTGTATTAGATACACATATGAATACTTTGATATTGTTGATTTAGTTTGGTGAGAGTCTTTCTTCAATAATCAAAATGATATCATTTCGAGACCAATAAATAAAGATATACCTTTGAAAAATCCATTTATTTGGCCACAAAATGTGTCAAATGAACATGAGGAAAGAACATTGTTAAACAACAACAATCTCAAGGTATTATTAATTCTCCACAGGTAGAGGAAAGAGAAATGTATATTGGTTAAAAAGATCTCGTCCATAACATGAAGCCATGGAAGACCTTAAAAGGGGTTCAGTACATGATATTAAGGAGGGTTGCATGATCGCAGTACTAGCAGATGGAGATCCCAATGGCTATCCATTTTGGTTTGCTAAGGTTATAAAGGTCATTACATAAAATGAAGATGTTGCAAGTGTTGAAGTACATTGGTATGCCAAAAATATACACCCCTTCACTGGTGTGTATAAGCCAGAGATGGTATTTGATAAAAAAAAATTGGTGGAAAGAGAAAGAGAAAGGGTACAAATATAAATCGTGGTCGCACAGACCTCTTAAAATCAGAGGATGTTGACATACTTGTTTATGACTTCAATTTAACAAAGAGAGGAACTCTTCACCTCATGATGATAGATATCCTGAAGAGGTTGTTACCAGAAGGAACAATGTTGATATGGGAGTCTGCTAAAAACAGTCATAGATCCAGAAGAATTTTGAAACCTGGAATGGTGGGCATGCATGTGGACTCAGATGGGGCACTATTTGATCAAAGAGAAGAATATGGAACATCTTCATCTACATCCAGTCATTCATCTGAAGATGTGAATTCTGATGGTGTGCAAGAAAATATGAGTGATTTTGAATAATTGTCTAAGACCTTTTATATAACTGATGTTTGCATCGTATCTTGAAATAAAAATTTTGATTTCCATACGGTGTTAAATGAATTTATGATTAATTTTTATGTTTGTCGGATTATATGTTTTAATTATGATTATTTTTATTGTTTAGAATATCTATAATGCAAAAATATCTTAGAAATATAATGTATGTTTAATTCAATCTATAGGTAATGACATTTTGATTAATTTAGTCATGTAATTTGTTCATAATGTCATGGTTTTTTAATTTTATGTTTGAAAAATTTCCAATTTTTTTGTATATTTCATGTTTTTTTATGTTTAGACAGGAGCGGTTAAATTTTATTAAAGGGCGCCAATGCTGGGGCAATGAGCAATTACAGTACTATTCTGGCAGATAGCGTAGAGCTTAAATTTCCTCCTGAGACAGTAAACATTGAAGCAGAGATTGAAAATACCCCACTGTAGGAATCTAAACTCCATGCTGTCATGATCGATTGGAGCGAAGGAGAAGGCATTGAAATAAGCGGCGCTGAGATTGTCGACAGGTCCATAGATGAACATTGGGAGATGATTGGAGCCAGTGGCGTGAGGTCCCTCCGGAACAGAGATCGGGTTCTTCATTAGGCTTTCCAGAATGTCACAAAAGGAGCCCTTCTTTCTGTATCCTTTGGATGCTCTATGGAAAGAGAACAGAGCGTTCTGGTTCTACTAAAAATGCACAAGAAGATCACCCAGCCTTCCTTCATTCAGATGCTTACAACAGAGAACAAAACACAGGGCGTGAAGCTAGTAGAAAAAGGCCCGGAGAACACACGACTTAGGGGATATTGCATAAGGAGTCGACATAGTTAACGGACAACGATCTTTTTCTCCGCAGAACGCCTTGATTGGCTTCTTTATCTGCCTGGGAATTTAATCTCCTGGGAATATGATAGAAAGATATCTTGTGGAATTTGGGCAATATAAGTCTGATTTTCCTGAGGATGGTTGATAAATGGAGCTGAGAAGGATTCTTATTGGTATTCAACGCCCGGATAATAATCCTGGAGTCCCTGAAGACTGAAATGGATAGGAAGTTGCCCTTGATCGCTTGATATAGACCCTGCCATAGAGCAAGAGCCTCCGCTCTGTTGTTAGATTCCCTGCCCAGTCCCCAAGCAAATCGTATCACATCAGAGCCATCCGGACTTAAGAGAATCCCACCGCCTCCTGCGATACCAGGGTTGCCTTTGGAGGCCCCATCAAAAAGAAGACAATGTTCATTCAGAGTTGACCTCCACTTAATGAACTCGTGCTCCTCCAGCCTTATTTCCCAGTTGGAGAGGGCGCTAGTAGAGAGGGTCGCACATTCTTTTTGGTTAGGGACCAGACCATTCAACCAGAGATCCTCCTCTCTGTTCAGAGCTTTTCCAGGCTTTTTGGTAGGGTTGGCTTCAAGAGTTTCTCCCAAAAGAGCTTTGATTTTCATGATAACTCTAGATGAATTGTAGCTTTCGTTTCTGAATATTCTATTGTTCCTTTCCAGCCATAGCTTCCAGCAAACGATCTTGGGGATCCACAGCCAACAATTTTTGAGAAGGTGATTTTTGGAAAGACCAAATGGAGATAATTTGCTCTAGGTTTGGAAAATATTTGGGATGTTCCTAGGGAGCTCGAATTTATCAGAATTTAGCATAAGGACCCCCTTCCAGACTTCTAGCGCAAAAGGGCAGGATAAGAACAGATGATCAGATGTTTCTTCCTCTGACTTGCAAAGATTGCACCAGGATCGTCGTTCCATTCCACGCCTGCGGATATTATCACGAGTGAGTATACTGTTGTGGGCTAACGTCCAGTAGAAGAAATCAATTTTGGGAAGAGAGGGGGAATCCAAAATAAATTTCCATTCAGTTGGATTTGGAGGAACATTCGGAGTGGCCATAATACTTTTGTAGCCTTTAGATGCAGAATACGAACCTGTGACAGATCCCCACCCTCGTTTGTCCTTTGCTGAGGCTTTTAAGGGAGCTTTCCCTTGAAGATTATCCAAAAGAACTGAGGCTTCACCATCCAGCCACTGAAGGACCTCCCCCAGTTGCCAGCTGTCCCAAAGACTATCCTCCGTCCAAGAGGAGATGTCCCAGAGGGCGTTCAGATTGCGAGCTTGGAGCCAGTCTTTAATATTGGTAAGTTCTTCCATCTGACTCAACGGTTGATCACCCAGAATAGGATCTTCCCAGATTCTTATTTTTTGCCCATTACCAGGAATCCAATACAGCTTATGACTGAAATGTTCCAAAGCTTTGATGCAGAGTTTAAAAACAGGAGAACCTTTGGAGGTTCGAGGAGGCTGGTCCAAGCATCTAATGCGATTCCCATGAAAATATTTTCTCCACGGGACTTTCTTGCTCCAACTTAATTTTCCAGAGACAATGTCCCAAAGCAGCTTGGTTCCCAAAGCCAGATTTTGAGCGTCCAAATCGCGAATTTGTAGTCCTCCTTCCATAAAAGGCTTTTTAGTAGTATCCCATTTCACAAGATGCAGCCTTCTTTCGTTGTTTTTTCCCCCTTTCCACAAAAAGCGCCTTCGAAGAACTTCCATTTTGTTGATGAAGGTTTTAGGGGCCAGGAGGATGGAATGTTGGTATAACAGAAGACTTGAGAGGACAGCTTTCATCAGGATGATCTTCCCCGCATTATTCAGCCATCAAGCTCCCCAGGCATGAATTCTGCTTTTAATCTTGTCCAGCAGGGGCATCCAATGGGAAACTTTAGGAGTGGTCCTGAAGATTGGGATCCCCAGGTATTTAAAGGAGTCCCATGCCCAGGACCCTTCCATATCGAGAATCCTTGCAATATCTGATAATTCCTTAACCGAGCAGTTCCAGCTATAGATTGTGCTTTTTAGAAAGTTGATCTTGCTGCCCGAGACTTCTCTGTAGATGTCCAGCTCCTTCTTGAATGATTTAGTAGATTTTATGCTTACCCCTCCCAGCAATAACGTATCGTCAACAAATTGGGCATGATTTATGTCTTTGACCTGGTGAACCATGTGGAGGCCAGGAAGGATTTGATTTTGTTGATTATGGTCCAGTTGAAAGCTGAGAACTCAGGCTTGAATCGTATAAAGAAGCGGGGACAAAGGGAAACCTTGTCTAAGGCCCCTAGAGGCTTGGAAAAAATCTGAAGGACACCCATTTACCAAAGGTGCAATCCAAGGAGAGGCAATGCAGGCATTTATCCAGTTAATGATGGCTGAAGAGAAGCCCATTTTCCTCATAACCATAAACAGGAATTCATGCTTTACCCTGTCAAAAGCATTTGCCAAGTCAAGCTTAATCACCATACCTTTCTCCTTTCGGTGATAGCTTGAGTGAACAGCTTCTTGCACCAGCACTATGTTCTCAAGAATCTTTCTCCCTTTGATGAATCCTCCTTGATTTTCAGGGATAATGGCCGGTAAGAGTTTCTTGAAGCGATTGGCTATAATTTTGGTGATTAGCTTGTAACTAGAATTACACAACGAGATTGGCCTGAATCTGCTGAATTCAGTTGCTCCTTTCTCTTTTGGAATCAAGGCCAGAAACGCTGAATTGATGCCGCCTTCAATCTTTGCACAAGATTGAGATTTCCTAACCATTCTCAGAAGGTCATTTTTTATTATGTCCCAACAAGAAAGATAGAATCTAACAGGAAACCCATCCGGTCCAGGAGCTTTGTCCGGTTCCATGCTGTCCAATGCATGTTTAAGCTCATTCATGCTGATTGGAGCAGTCAGCATAGAATTGTTAGGATATTGAACACATTGGGGGATAAAATTCATCAGATAGACATGGGGATCCATTGGTGGATCATCGGGGGCAGAGTAAAGATCTTTGAAGTGAGAGTGGGCTACCCGCTTGATTTCTTCGAAATCCTTAACCACTACATTTTGGTGATGAATTTCTTTAACAGATTTGAATTGCTTGCGAGCTTCATCTTGTTTGTGGAAGAAGCTAGTATTTTTGTCCCCAGCTTGAAACCAGAGAGCTTTGGATTTTTGCCTCCAGAGTTCTTCTTCTTCCCTACTTGCTTTGTGGAAATCTTTCTGAAGATCAATTTCTCTCTGAAGTAGGTCTTGGGTAACAACAGAATTTTCCAAAGATAAGTGATGGGCAGCAAGTCTTTCCAGGGCCACCTTCCTTTTGGAGGAGGGAGATTTCAGCGTTCTAGCCCACTCCTTAAGTCTTCATTTGAGCCTCCTCAATTTTTCTTCCCACACATAGAAAGGGGAACCTTGAACAGGTCTGTTCCAGGCATCTCAAACCATCTCTTGGAACCCCTCATGCTGAAGCCATAATGAACTGAATCAGAAGGGGATAGGGCGAAGATTTTCATCCGTGGAAAGCTCAAGAATAATGGGTTTGTGATCAGAGGTGTTGTTTGGCAGAATTTTGGACGAGGCCATTAGACTGAAAGTTAGGAAAGAGGATTGGACCAGAAATCTATCTAATCGAGCTGCAATATGGTTTGGGCCCACCCTTTTGTTAGACCAGGTGAACTTCCCAGATGTGGGCTTGATATCCTCCAACTCCCATCCTAACATGAGGTCTTCAACCCATTCTCTAGCTGATTCCCTGACCGGGGAGCCTCCCTTTTTCTCATTAACAGCAAGAGTGACCTTCATATCACTAGCTATGATAATGTTTTCAGGATTGTTCAGCGAAAGATAGGACAAAATCGAGTCCCAGCAGAATTTTTTCTCAGAAGGAAGAATAGGAGCATATATATTGAACATACTTACTTGGTGGCTGGAGTCTTTATGGAGGAGCTTCGTGAGAAGCCAATGGGAGGAGCTATATTTTTTAATCAGGTCATAGATAGAGCTATCCCAGAAGGTAGTGATTCCACCGGAGGCGCCTCTTGCACTAACAGCACATCCAATACCTTTACGCCAGAAGGTTTTGCTGGCATGGAGGAGGGGAGTTTCCTCCAACTTTGTCTCTTGGATGAGGAGGATTTCAGGCGAATACATTCTCACGATATCTTTCAGGGTGTCTTCTTTTAGCTTGCTGCCTAATCCTCTACAATTCCAGGAGACGTACTTCATTATTTATTGGCTTGGGTGGTTGTGGCTCCTTTTGGAGCCGAGCCATGCTTTCGCCCTGACCTAGTATTCATCATTCCCTTGAGACTTTTTTGGGAGCCTTGGAGAACATCCCGATAGGTTTTCTCCTCTCTCAGTTTCTTCTTGAATTTTTGACCCCTGGCTGATTTGATAGTGGTGAATTGTGAGCTGTCTGATTCATAGGTTCTTCCTTCTGAGTCTTCATCAGATTCGGAGGCCAGGCTTATATGTTCTTCTTTATCTTTATTTCCTTCATTGCCTCCTGAGGCTGGGGGGGTGATTATTTCAGTACCAGTTTCTTTTACTTCCTTCATCTTATCTTCAGCTTCTTCTTGAGCCCCGATGGTTTCTGCGTTCCCACCTAAGGAGGTTCCGACTTTTGGGTCTTCATTGGTCTTTGGATTGGTCTGCGGCTTCCCCACTGATCCAAAATTTTTCTTCTCTGTTGGTCTAGGGATAGCCTTGCCTCTTTTGATTTCTTTCCATCCTTCCTCGTCCTCCTTGGTCCTGGCCTCGGATTTGGGGCAATTTCGTTGGAAGCGTCCATGTTCATGACACGTTCTGCATTTGAAAGGTAGTTGCTCGTAGTCCAGCTTTTGATAGTGATGCCATTCTCCCACTGTAAGTTTAATCGCTTTGGGGAGACCAGCCTCTAATTCAACTTCCACACAGATTCTTGCATAGGTGTATTGGCCTTTATTGTCTACTTTGTCGATGAATCTGCCCAGACCATTCCCAATCCTTTGCAATGATTGATAGCTCTAGCAGTGGATCGGAAGGTTGGGGAGTCAAACCCAGACTGGAACTTCCTTAGGAACATCTACTGAAGGATCGAAGTCTGGGGTCCATTTATTGAGATACAGACCCTGATTTCCCATGAAATACGGTCCATTTCTGAAAACTAGATCTCGATCTTCTTTGGTGGTGAACTCGAAAATGAAGAAACCTCTACCAACCGCATAACAGATCACACTGTTCTTCAGCTGAGGCCTCCAGTTGCGTTGAATCCAATCATCCGTGGTTTTTTCAGATGGCCAATGCCCCATAAATTGCCCGACCAGTCCTCTGTCAGCAAGGGCGAGGGAAATTTTGATCGGTTGATCTTCTTGCAAGGCTATCTCAAGCACTTCCTCAAGTTTTTTAATAAATTTTGGAACCTCAGGGGCAGCATGTTTCTTCCCTTTCTGTGATAATAAGCAACGGAAGGCTTCTTCAGACGAAAGCGGAGGGGTGGGAAAGGTTTCCCCACCCCCGAGATCACCCATGGCTGCAGCAATGGAACGAGGCAAGGGAACTCAAATCATTCCCACAACACCCCTGCAAACCAAGAAATCAAATCCCACGGCCAAAACGCAGCGCAGATGATTCTTTTCGCCCAGCCAGGGAGGCGCAGCGCAGCAATGAAGTGAACTGGACACGAGAAGGGGGCAGGCAAAGCCCGCTCATACACCCAGAGGGCCGACGCCACCGTCACACCCTCTGAAAACCTAGCAGAGCGATCGCAGGATCCGAAAAGTTTTTTTTTAGTATTAATAATATTAATTGTTATGGTTGAAAACAATTAGAATTTAGCGATCTTTAGTGTCATGTTATTATATGTTTCACAACATGGATGAAAACTGATAGAATTTTAATGTGTTTCAGATCCCATTATTTTATCTTTATCGTCATTGCCAAAACGTTGAAATTATACCTATGAAAGAAAAATTTTATTCTACCAAAAAGATTAGTGTGTTATTTTCCTTAAAAACAATTATTTTTTGCACAAAAAAAATCACCATTCCTATATACACACTTTTCATTTTTAGCATTGTTTTTCATGTTTTTTGGGGGGTTTTTGGCTAGAGTTCCCGTTTTAAGTTTATAGTTCACATTTCAAAGTTTATATTGTTAATGGGACTTCATTCAAACTTAGTGATCATCCAACTAACTTATCAATTATCCCAAAATAGTTAGTGCATGCAAAGAATTCAAGTTCCCAGTTGTGGTGAAGATTCCATGGAAGTGTAACATAAGTTTTAGACTTGTATTGAGTGTGTGGGTGTTGCATGCAGTCGTATGATCAACCTTGGGAATTTCACAATCCATTTTGGAGAAATTCGTAAATAATAGGGGCCTAATTTCTGAAGGAATTGCGTAAGGAAATAGGGGTTGGGGTAGGGGCAGGGGCAGAAATTGACAAATTGTGGGTTAGAGCTTCTCAGTGAGCAAATATATAGGTTATTCACTTACAGGTTGTGCTAAGTTGAGAAAAACAATTGTAATACATATCTATTCATCAGATTAATGCAACAACGCAATGGGGTTTTTAGGAAATTTCTTTCCCCAAGAAAAATACTATGTCCATATGTGTTATTTCTTATTTCATGTCTGAAATTTTTTCTATAAATAGTGAATTAACTTTTGTAGAGAAGTAAAGTAGGTTTGTTTCTTGTGATTTTTCTTAAAACTTCATGAGTAGTTGCAAATCTACACCATAATTTATACATGGTATCAGAGCAGGATTTACAATAGAGCATGAATTTCAAAGTTGTTTGTTAGGAGGTTCGAATTTGCAGTTCATTATAGCATGATCTTTTTAGAGTTGAGAATGTGACCTTCAATGGTCTGAGGCTAAACTATGCCTTGGAAGGCAAATCTAATTTCATCGCATGGAAGGATCATATGGTGGTAGTATCTAATGAAAATGGATTGCTGTAATACATCAAGAGAGATATTGCAAAAACAACAAAATCTGATGCCCAAAACCTTGCTCAGTGGAAGAAACATGTAGCCAAGGCAAGGAGAATAATATTGGATGGAGTAAGGGACCAAATTATCACCCATATCCATGGGAGAGAAACTCCTTATGAAATGTGGCAAGAAATGATAGTTCTATTCTGGAATATTAGTGACCAGAGGAAGCTGGTGCCTAAGAATAAAATTTGAAATATCAAGATGCAAAAGAATGAGACTATCCGAAAGTATCTCAGCAAGTCCACACAAGTTTTTGATGTGTTTACGAGAGTTGGTGTTACTGTTTCATAGGATGAATTGGTAATCCTATCCCTTTTGGTCCTTCCCAACATTTGGCATAGCTATCAATATTCAATGAACGAGAGTGAGAAACTACAGAATTAGGAATACTTATGGTACGATCTGGTAGAAATAAGGATGAATACCAGAGATGGGACCTCATCCAATGGTGAGGATGAAGAACACTTTTCACAGTTTGGAAAGAGAAAGTAGGAAAAAGGGAAGAAATCTCAAACCAAACCATAATTCTTCCAAGGGGACAAGAACAAAGATTTGTTAAAAATTAAATGTTTCCATTGTCATTGAATACAAACACTTTCCATGAAGTGTCCACACAAATAAGTAAGGAAGAAGACCTCAGGAGGAGAAACAAGTGAAGCCTTGGCTTCATATTTTGAGAATCCTTGACTTTACCCTTATTATATGCATGACCATCACAGTGATGGGCAACATGTGGAACTTGGACTCAAGTGCATCATTCCACATGATAGGGTGTAGATATTTTTTCAGTGATCTAGAGGAAAATGATCTCCAGATACACATCGAGCTAGGGGATGATGGAAGGTACAACCCAAATAATATTTGCATAGTCACCATTCCAAGGGAGTTGGTATCCCCTCTCAGGCTCAAGGATGTCTTGCCTTTTCTAGCCCTAAAGAATAATCTCATCTTTGTTTCACTTTGGAATACCATGGTTATGATCTAATATTTAGCAAAGGAAAAGCATTTCTGAGACACATAGCCATGGGACATGTGAAGCAGATCGAGTTTCGTGTGAAGGACCTGTATAAGCTAGATGTGGAAGACTATAACGCATTAATCACTAAGGTGGAGAAATTGCAGGGTTGGGATGTTGGTGAACTTTGGCACATAAGACTTGGCTATTCACACCATGGCACATTCAATATTATGCAACAAATTATGATTGGCCTCCCTAAAGGAGAACTTGAGAAGCACGATGTATGTAAAGGATCTACCTTCGAGAAGTACACAAAATCCACATTCCATGATCGAGACAACAAAAGACATATACTCAAAGAAATGATTCACTCTAATGTTTGTGGACCTTTCTTGACAATCTACATTTTCAGACACAAATATTTTGTCAGTTTAATTGATGACTTCTCACATAAATGTTGGACCTTCTTCATGCGGAAGAAATATGAGACATTCTCCAAGTTCATATAATTGAAGGGACTGGTTGAGAAAGAAACGAAAAAGAAGGTGAAGGTTCTCGGAAGTGATAATGGAGGTGAGTACGTGTCAAATTAATTAAAAAAATTATGTGTGAAAGAAGGAATTCATTGAGAGTTAACAACACCCCACATCGCATAAGAGAATGGGGTGGCTAAGAGAAAGAACCATAGCATTGTGGGAGTAGTAAAGGTGATGTTGCATGACCAAGGTCTACCTCTGCAACACAATAATCTACTCACAAAATTGGAGTCCTCATCATATTCTTGGCATGATTGCACCAGAGGAGGATTTCACTAGGAGAAAGCCAGATGTATTGTACTTTAGGATTTTTGGAGCCTCTATTTATGGCCATGTCTCCAAAGAATCAAGGAAGAAGATTGAGTCAACCAAAAAATTATGGGTATTTATGGGTTTCACGGAAACTCCCCACAAATACTGTGTGTACTTTCCATCCCTCAAAACGACAGTTGTGCAAAGGGATGTAAATTTTAACAAGGAGAAAGTGATGGAACTCTCTCTTGAGAGGGAGATTTAGATCCCACTAGAAGAGGAGATTTTAGCTCCAAAGGAGTAGCCTAAGGAAGTTGTGGAGAAACTAAAAATTGAGGAGCAGATTGTGGGGACATCCACTCAAGCATAACCATCCAGAGAAGGTGTACAAAAAACCCGGGAAGCTGATAGACTTGTGCAAGATACGAGGGAGAATGTAGGAGCTACTTCAAATTTGCACAGGGAAAGGAGGTCACCTGATAAGTACACTAGCTACATGGCTCTAATGACTAAGCTTATAGAGACTAGGCCATCTTCTTTTGAGGAAGCAATAGAGAAACTTGTATGGATTGATGTAATGGTGGAGAAATACTAATCCATTATAAAGAATACTAGTATTTGGGAAGTGGTCCAAAGACCAACAGATAAATCAATAGTGGGTTCAAGATGGCTCTTCAAGGTGAAGCAGGTAGTATATGGAAGCACAGAGAAGTATAAGGCCAAATTTGTGGCCAAGGCATACTTTCAATATGAGGGAATCGACTATGAGGATAACTTTGCTCCTGTAGCAAGGTACTCATCCATTACATCAATGATTTCTCTGGCTACACAGATGTAGTCGAAGATCCACTAGATGGATGTAAAAACAACATTTCTCAATGTGTTTATTAAGGAGGAGGTGTGCTTCAAGAAGCCAAAATGTTTTGAGACATTTGATCAAGACTCTCATGTGCATAAACTCAAGTGAGCGTTCTATAGTCTCAAAAAAACACCTCGTGCTTTGTACATGAGGATCGATAGCTATCTCACCAGTTTGGGCTTCACCAAAAGTGAAGCAAATGAAAACCTCTATCACATCTTCGTAGAAGATAAATTTCTTATTATTGTCTTATATGTTGATGATTTGATTTTAACTGGTGGTGAGAAACTTATGAGATCTTTCAAGGAGTACCTTGCAAGAGAATTTGAAATGAAAGACATGGGTCTCATGCACCATTTCCTTGGGTTGGAAGTATGACAAGGTGATGGGGAACTATTTCTCTCTCAAGGCAAGTGTGAAATGAGATATTGCAAATATTTGTCAAGGAGTGTTGTGAACCCATCGAGACACCTCCAGCAACCAACTAGAGGAAGGAGGATGCCACTTTAGGTGAAGAAGTGGATGCTACCATTTATCGGAAGCTAATGGGTTCACTTATGTATCTTGTGAACACATGAGTAGATCTGTTATGTGCGGTCAACTAGCCGACCTGAGCTATGGTTAGGCTAACCAAATTATTTTGGAAGGAAGACAAGCATGTTTTATGATACCTTTGTAGCACTACCCAGTTTGAACTATGTTACAAGCAGATAAAGGGAGTGAAGTTGGTGGGCTTCATATATGTAGATTGGGCATGAAGTCCATTAGACCAAAAGAGTACATCAGGTGGAATTTTTAGTATTGGGTCTGCGAGTTGTTTCCTGGTACAACAGGAAGAAAACATATGTGGCACTAAGGTCAGCAAAAGAAAAATACATGGTTGCAAGTCAACTAGCATGTGAGGTGATCTGGATGAGAAATGTACTTGTTGGACTATACGGTTAGATGATGGATCCAACTGTGATTTATTGTGATAATCAGAGTTACATCAAGCTCTTTGAGAATATTTTATTGCAAAACCGATCCAAGCCTATAGATATCCAATATCACCATTTACAGGACTATGTGTAGAGGCGGATAATGTTGCTACACTACATTACAATAGAGGAACAAGATGCTTACATTTTTACAAACGATTTTTCAAGAGGGAAGTTTTAGTTCCACAGGTGAAAGATAAGGGTGGTTGATAATCCCTTTCTTGCTAATAGGGACTATTGAAAAATGCAACAAGCAATTCTCAATTTTATTTTTCCTTGACTAAATTTAGAAAATTTGAATTTCCACATTGGTAGACAACTTAGATGCAGTTAACTTGTGTGTCATGGCTTGTGTCACATTATTTACTAAGTAAATTTGAGTTGGAGGAGTTATAATTAAATTAATAAATGTGATTGCTAATTTGTAGCAATCAAAGTGAGCTATCTCAAGTTGTTTTCAGTTAAACTAGTTCCAATTGTTCGAGGAACTAGTGGAAGGTTAGTTGTGCAGTGGGACATTAGTCAAAATCAATGATCATCTAGCTAAGTGATCAATCATCCCAAAATATCTAGTGTATGTAGGGAATTCAAGTTCTTTAGCTTTGGTGGAGATTCCAAGGTAGTGTAACATCAGTTGTAGACTAGTGTTGAGTGCATAAGTGTTGCATGTAGTCATATGATCAACCTTGGTAATTGCGCAATCCATTTTGGATAAATTCCTAAATAATAGGGGCCCAATTTATCAAGGAATTGTGCAAGAAAATAGGGGCTCAATGAGAGGTGGAAATTAACTAAGTTTGGGTTAGGGCTTCTCAATGATAAGAGAGATAAGTTACTCACTTTTAGGTTGTTCTCATTTGAGCAAAGCAATTGTAATACATCTATATTCATCAAATTAATACAAGCAAGCATTGGGGTTTTTAGTAGATTGTTTTCCCCAGGAAATATATTATGTGCATGTGTGTTATTTCTTATTGCATGTCTAAAATTTTTGTTCTAAATTGTGAATTAAATTCCATGCAGAAGTAAAGTAGGTTTGTGTCCTGTGATTTTGATTAAAACTTCAAGGGAAATTATAAATATACACCATAATTTCTACAAGGATGGTGGAGGAAAATTACAAAATATCTGTTGGCAGACAATATGCCTACTTCAAAATCTATATGAAAAATTTTGTGAGAAGAGGATGATGAGGATAAAAGATTAGATTGTGCAAGCATTAGACACAAAATTCACAAGGGCAATAATTTTAGCTGCAAGTGTGGAGGTAGATGGATAAAATGTAGCCTTCACTAGTGTAGTTGCCAGTGTTGTTGGGTGAAATACGTCTAAGCACAATAATCTGAGTTAGACTCAATTTTTATCTTGATTCTAGATGATATTAGGGATCTCCAGTGGTTTTTTTGTTTCAAGGTACACTAATAACAATTTATTTTCCACTCTAATTGTTGGTATACTCCATGGTCTATCTGAGACATACTAGTTGGTTGATTACATCATCTTTCTTCTGAACCTTTAAACTTGTAGATCTTCTTGATCCTTCTTTGGTTTGGGATTAGTCGATCGTGGGATTTCCAAGGATGTTAGATACTACCTGTTCGTCTTCTCTATGGTTTATTTGAGACACACTAGTTGGGTGTTTTACATGGTCTTTCTTCTAAACATTTGCTCCTTGGATCTTCCTTCTCCTCTCTGATTTGGGATTGGTTTATCAGGGGAGTTCTGTGGATCTCTATTGCTATGTAAGTGCATTCATTTTGGTTGGTGGATTTGGTAACATATTTGAAGGGAGTCCCTTATGGTCATTAACTGGTCTGAGGGCATATTTATTTTCCAAGTTGGACAATGATTATATAAGGGAAAATACATTATTGGTTTGCATTGTCATTGAAGACCTTTTCCAATTGTGTGCTTGATGTGATTTTCTGAAGTAAATTAGTTGATGGCGATTGGTCAGTCTACTGTATTTGAAGGGGTGTCCTAGTGGATTGAGCTCATGATGACCTACATCGAGTGGGGTCTATAATTGATAAGTGACATTAATTTACCTTGCCTACATATTTTATTGAGGTTTTCGAGACACTACTACACAAGCTATTTTTTGGTAATGCTATCTAGTTTGGTGTGCATATAGGTGGGATTGCATAGTGCCAATGATGTCATCTATACAACTAGCCTTTACATCCTTCGATATGATGTTAGTTGATACTAAAGGAAACCAGGGTAGTGATGTGCCATTACTCAATGTGTTGGTACATGTGACTATTGAGGCAGAGAGTCAAGTCATGGTCACCCCAAGTCGGCAGTCCAACCCTCTAGGACATATATTGTACATGAAACTATACACGTGGATTCAAATGTTTTAGTATATCCAATGGATATTGAACTCGAATGTGTTAATACATGGAAAATGTTTTTCCATTGTTCACAAAAAAAGAAGGCAGTTAAGATTGATCTGGATTATCAAAAACACATTTTTTCTTTTGATTGTTTTTGGGACAAGGTGGTAGAATTACACAAATGGGCTTTTGTGGGTAAGTGGTCTTATCTACAAATGGATGGTTCCTATATGCATCCTCAGTTAAGGAACCCCTATTCTTAAGTACTCTCATCTTTCAAATATTTTATACAATGAGTGGTTCTACATCCACTTTTTTAAAGATGACAATGCTGCGAAGATTTTTGGGATCGTGTTTGGTTCATGGACATGGTTTCCTCTCGTTACATCACTGGCATGTGGAATTTCATCCATAACTAGAATTTCCACAAAGGAAATTGGTTTGGGTTAGACTCCCTCATTTACCCCTCATATTCTAGTCACGTGAGTGAGTAATGATGATCAAGAATTCCATTGGTAAAGTTTCTTTCCTAGAGGAAGCAAGGCTATTACATAGAGATAAATGTATCGCATGGATTTTGGTGGATGTGGACTTTTCTGTTTTCCTTCAAGCAAAGGTGGATCTCAACTGGGGTGGATTATCTACTAGGTAGTGAATTGATTATTTGGAAATTCCTTTTCGCTACCTGAGTTCTCATAATGTTCGAAATCTTATTGATTAACGCATAGACTATGATAATCATATATGTCTGGATTTTTTTCGAGTTGAGTATGCACGTTCGATTGATATGGATTAATAGCACCGTGTGTTTTTATATACAACTTGTAATTTCAAAGGACAATATGCTCTCACCAATGAGTAAACCATACATATTATGGCTGGATAGTATACAAGCCTCCTTTGTTGTACCAATATGCGTTTGGGATTATGCATGTCAGGTCCTACCCTTCAATTTGGACTTACGCTAGGCTTATAGACAATATAAGGCTGAGATGATACTATATATGATATTAGAAAAAAAGGGGACTCTGGCACAATTTGTCCTTTTGGATTTCCTTATGAGAAGAGAGTAGATATGTGATCTTTGTTGCCATATTTGAAGGTATTTTGTAAGTATTCAAACATATGGAACTACTTAAGGTATGGATACAAAACTGTATCCAAAGTATTCCTTTCTTGGACAAAGAAATTACTATAGAGTGGTGTATTCTAGAACCAACCTTTCACATCCATGACTTGAAGAAGTATTGGTCTTCTAAGAGTAATTTATATTGTTTATAACATGTTGCACTTGATCTTGAAAAAATCCTATGAGCTTGAGAAAGTCTTCTACTAGTGAGCCAACCAAACTCCTAGACACTGCGAGGTCGTAAATTTAACTGAAGTGTCCAAAACTTTTGATTATGAACAATTGAGAAGGTTGCGGGAACAAGTGATGAAGAATCAATTTTATTGTTCCTCTTCTTATACTTGAGGCTTTATTCAAATAAAACCTTAGAGTTATTTTATATAGAATATATGTCCTAACAATGGCATGACAGGAGTCTAAAAATAACCTCAAAGTTAAACTAAATACTCCGTGCTACACTTGTAATATGCTGGAAAGGTTAACCTTATGGAGAACCTGATTTAGTAATTATACTAGAA